>JAIGNY010000669.1:550000-620000 GCA_020152595.1 Chiridota heheva
AAATGGGAGCTAGAAATATGTTCATTACTATCCCCACCAGAGCAACCTACAGATCCCAGATAGGTGGTGCATCCCCTGCTGCCACTATCCCTGGTTTCTCATTGTACAAGTTACCCAAATTGTTCCTATAACCATGGAGTAGTTAAAAGAGGGCATGCCATGATATCACAATCTACGTTCAAATGTAGTTTCACGATAAAAAAGTTGAACAGAAAGGAGTAAATGCCATTTAAATTTCTGCGCTTTAAATAAGCCTTTGACAATAGGCCAATTTAATAACCAGACCCACTGACATAATCTGAGTGAGGCTAATCATGTGATTCTCTGTCATCAGTGCAAATCTACATTGGAAACCGCAATTTGCAAACCATGTCGATGTAACGTTAGTGGATGCAGTGATGTATCCAGGGAGGGGGTGTAAGTATCCATCGCTTCCCTACTGATAAAAAACAGAGAATTTGGGTTTATTTTTTTTAACAATACGAGAGCAGATTTTAGAGGCCCTACCCAGAATAGCGTTATATGAAGCAGGCCCTTCAAGCCAGATCGTTTTGACTCCGCTGCAAGATTGCGTGGACAGTTTGTGGCATTGGACAAAATATTCTTCCAGCAAAATTTCCAATGATTAAGGCTCCAGCCCATCAGCAACGCCCAAAAAAATTTGCCTCTATATTATCCGCTGAAAAGTCAAGCACTAATGCATATCTGCACTGTAATACGACTACCTGCACAGTCATTATACTAATGGCCCAAACCTTTTCACTTGATTTTCATTGCTAAAGAGACTGAACAAATTTTTCTGGGAATAAAGTTCTTCCATTTCAAAACACCCATAAACCCTCAACCCAGTGGCATATTCAGTGTGTGTGTGTGTATGTGTCCAGGAAAGGGGGAAGGGGGGGGGATCAAGAGGGGGAAGTTTCCCCTGGCAAAATTCCCTATGTAAAATATAAGTCGCAGGATATATACCCAGTATATAATATGGTATACTTTGAACATAATTTAGGAAATACATTTTTTTAATACATTTTTATAAAGTTAATGGTGGTGGAAATTTCTTTAATTTTCGATTTTCAGAATTTATCTTTTATTTTCAGGAAATGTTGCCAATTTATTTGAAAACAATTTTCAATAACTTTACCACATTTTCCAAAACTATGGACCCAATTATCTCAAACCCCACTGTACCCACGTCAGGGATTTTTTTTTCTTCCATTTGTAAGGTTTGTCAGATATTGATAGGAAAAAATTGTACATTTAAGTAGCATATTTTCAGGTCTTTATAGATTTGTTCATTGCAGACCTAAGTGTTTAAAAATAGTTCTTTGGGATGAAAAATATGTGTTGACTTTTTAGTGTGTTATGATCTAATTCTTATTCAATTACACACACAAAATTATATATCAAACATTTTACGAACAAGTTATCAAAGAAATTATCCCTGTATATGAAAGATGCCCCAAATTTCCCTAAAATTCCCAAAAAATATCAAAATTTCCCAACAAATTTGAAATTGCGAGTATGACAACCCCCTCCTCAACCCTCCGGTCACTACATCCCTGCATGTATTTTTAATTTGCTGAAGTCTCTTGATGCGAACATCATCGATTTCTGGAGCCTCTTGTTCATCACCTCCATTAGCTTTCGTCTTAATTGGTATGGATTCATACCGAGAATTTTGCCTTTTATCTCTTCATTTTGATGAAAATTTTGATTCTCCGTCGTCAAAACTTGAGAATGAACATTCTAACTCAAGATCTATTTTATTTTCAGATGAAGAACTAGAAACAGGCCTTAGCGTTGGTCTCCATTTTCAGTGTAGATGTGTACGAATGCATTGATAAGAGTGTGTGATCGATGCTGGTGGCCTCAGTTAGCCTAGCACCTCAGCTTTCGTCACAAGCTTATCTGTACGACCATGTGACAAGTGTTTATCACTACGAGCTACGAATGATATTTCGTACCATTTTCATGATTTTTGAAGGTGCTGGTGTCATGTTTTATGTGTTTTGATATCATTAGAAGTAAATGTTTTAGTTTTAAGCCAAAATCGATGACCATGGCATGCCCTCTTTAATAGCTCCATGATGTACAGTAAACTGTTAAATTGATCACTTGACTTACTTCTTACATGCACTCACTTCAGAAACATTTTACATCCAGGTTGAAACAGGTTTTGAAAATCATAACTAAATGACACAATATTGCAAATACCAATCACCATGTAGGCTTACATGCATAAACCTGTACCTCCATGCATAAACCACATAAAGAGAACCAAGTAAATATGAGGTAGTGTAGATCGCATTAAATGCTACAGTAACTTTTACCTTTTGATGAAAAATCAACATCAATGAAAATCATATCCTGACACACAATACTGTATATGCTTTTTTGTGGTATTTCATTTACCTGGGGTATGTGATATGATTCCACCTTCAATGTAATTGTGGTATTTATCCAACAAATGATGTGGTTTTGAACTTTTACACAGTGATGCAAAAAATGGCAGGTTCTTATCAAATTTACAATACCTATTCTATAATACCCACCCGCATAATGAAAAGCATGTCAGAGACATGTAGTTTGGTGTCAAGAGGTCACTGGGTCCCAGCTCTAATCACCATTAACATCAAGGAAACCTTGTGATTTACTGTAAGGGATTCTTTAGAGGTTAGTACACATTATTAATACCTGAAGTTACACTGCAGGGATAACATATCCCTGGTTACACCAGGGAGTTGTTCTTAACAACTCCCTGGTTACACCATAACCATTTAAACCAGTATTTGCAATTTCTCTGTTTTTGAACATGGATCCTTGTATCCAAACTCTGTGATAATAAAGTGTGACAAAATATTAAGTGGTCTTGTCATAAAAGGTTTGACGATTGGTTAAGTCAGAGATTTAAAGAGGCAGTCATCCTGCTGACTATTTTTACTACAAAGCAATATTACGCTCCAAAAAGCAAATTTACCAATAAAACATTCAATATATTGTGACCTTCTGAACTGTGTTTACTGATATATTATAAGATAACACCAAATTCAAAAAGAGTTCTTTTTCGTCTCTAATTCATCGCTGAAAATGTACATGAAAATTTTAGGATATCGAAAGTAAGAATTCACTTTTGAACCCAAGGACTTCTCATATTGAGCTACGTTGAAAAGCTATCAGTGCCCTAAGAGTCAATTCTTGGGCCTCCTTGCTTGTTCAAAACAACAAGTATGGTAACTGGGATAAGACACCCTTGACTGTAAAGTCTGTACTTTTGGCTATGTACAGCATAACCTTAGTTTTCAAAAGAGCGTTGCCCAGGGGATATACAAGTTTAAGCTAAGTTTATTATTGTTCAGCCTTCAAACTATAAAACTAGAATGTCAATCTGATGTAGAAATAATTTGCATAATTCTAGTAGGACTATCTATGCTTTACTTGCTGTATGTGCTATAATCTCAGCTCAAGGATTCCTCTAAATGCATAAAATTATAATTGGAATTTGTGTTACATCAACCTACTGCTAAAAAGCAGATTACTACATCAGGCACAGTTGGCACTTTTTCATTGGCTGGTTCACATCACATGATCAATTGGATAGATGGTGTAGTTTTCAGACGTCGCTAGTCAGATTCTGTTCATATTCACACTGAGTTCAGATCTCATACAACATTTAAAGAAAGCGCCCCTTAAAACATGAAGGGGATGAAACTGCCACTGCCATTTTTATCCCTTTTCAAGAACAATTCCCTCAACGAGTTGACTATGTATTAACCATTATTTTACCACAAATTTTGTTATTATACGAAGTGGAAATGAAATAAGGAAACTTAAAAACTTTAATGACCGCATGTCAGTGTCACGTACTTGTTCATGCTGTTACTAGAATGCCACGGGCACATAAAACAAGGATGGAGTAGTGTTACAGGGGCGAATTCTTTAATGAGGAAGAATTGTCTTAGACCTCATCAAGCTAAGATAAAACGAAGAGTATCATTTTTACAACACTTCCTTTGTCAAGTTATTTCTTTAGTAGTTACTTGCTGCTTTCCTGGTCACCCTCCACCTAAAACCAAGGACCCCACCTCGTGTTCATGCTGGGCATATCACACTACAGAATTAGCATAAACTGACTGGTCCAGGCTTCATTTCATATCACAGGAGGCCATATCAAACAAAATATCAGTGTAGAAACCAAGTCCAACTCTCCTCAAACCAGAATTTCCCTGAAAAAAAGTTCACCATCTCCACCACAAACAAATCTTATGACCTTTTCCACAAATGAGATTACCAGCCATCACCTGGACTCTCACATGTCATGGAAAAACAACTCTTATGGTTGTAAGTATGATGCCCTCTGCACAGAAAGACCTTAAACCAAAGATTTTATGGATTGGAAATGACAGAAATAACTCCTCATCAATTTTGAAAAATATTGCTGTTGATGATTGTTAGGGTCAGACAAGTCAATCTCGTTTTAACAGGGGAAGAAGGAATTACTCTGCTATCATGTTAAGAGGATAACATAACATTAAAACCACAAATTTGTTTGAAGATCACATGTAGAAAGTCACACAAGGGGTCTGTTATATACTCACTTTGTTAACATTGGACATTTATATCATTGAAATTAATTCAATTACCTTTTTTTAGTTTGTTTGTTTGATGAAGACTTAACAGCGCCACGACAGCAAGGGTCAAATTGTGCCTAAGAGGTTAGATCATTCCAGAGGTAGGAAGGAAAGAAAACAGGGGGAGATAAAGAGAAACATGAGAACTAAAAGCCAGAAAGCTGGGATCGAGAGAGGAGGTGCATGGGTGAAAAAAAAGTAGAGAGAAGGGGGTGGGAGAGGAGGACTCAATATGGTTGTAGAGGGAAGCATGATGAAGGAAGGAGATATCGTTAACCGGAGGGTTTTTCTGGAAGAGCTCAGCTATTAGGTTGTGGGGAGCGAGGGAAGCTCTGCGAAGGTTGTACAGGGGCAAGCAAGGAGAACATGCTGGATTGCAAGGGTGCAATGGCAATTCTTGCATAGGGGTTGGGGGGAGCCAAATTTTTTTAGTAAAAGAGTGTATGTTTCAAGAAATTCTTCAGATGCCGACTCTAAGTAATAGCAACTTCATAATTATCACTGTTTTAAGCATCTGCTGACACATTCGATGTTACAAGTCATAAAATCTCATTAGATGCTCCATTAAAACACATCAAAACCTTGAAGGAATTAGAGGATGTGATGTCATTACTAGTCTGTTATTAGTCATTTCTACATAAATCCATTAGAGCTTTAAAATCTTCTTAAGCAGCATAAATTTTGTATAATGTTACAATAATCTATGTAAATCCTAAACCACAAAATGTATCCTTTAAATGATAAAACAATACAATTACAAGGTCTCTCTTTTTCCTGTAAATAACGGCTTTAACAGACTGAAAATGAGGTCCGTAGGTCCCCTTTCTAGAAGTAGTCCAAAAAAAGAGTTTTTATTTACCCTTGGCGGCATGAAAATGAGTCAAGCCCAGGTCTCATTTTCGCATGTGGTCCAACAAGGGTAATTTTGGTCAGATACTTACACAGATTTACACAGCTTCTTGTTCATAAACTTTTTATTAGGCAATTGTAATAAAATTATTAGCTGACACCTGGTCCTCTATGGTCTAGTGGTCAGTGATCATCATTTTAAAGAAGAAGAAAAACAGGAAAAATCATGTGAATCACTTGTATACAAAACTCCCTCAGGATTATATACAAATCCTAATAACAATGACAAAATTTGTTAATTATTATTATACGGTTCCTTGAAAATTGTACTCTATGGTCTAGTGGTCAGTGACAATCATCCTGAAGAAGAAGGAGAAGAAGAAAAACATAAGCATTCAAGTGCATTGCTTGTATACAGAACTTCCTCAAAATTATATACAAATCTTAATTACAATGACAAATTTTTTAATTATTATTATACGGTACCAACAAAATTGTACATACTCTACTATTCAAGTGACCTACAAAAACCCAATTACAATGCAGGATGTTACACCTTCACTAGACAGACAACGTTCTGTCACAAAAAAAATAAACCAAAGATCAGTGCCCGGAAAATATTGGTCGTAGATTAGGAAAATGAATGCTTAATCTTTCCTTTTCATGAAAAGTTAGAAACACAGGATGTAAACCTTAATTACATCATACACAAACAGAGAGCATGAAATTTCCCATGATAATATTGTTAGAAAACAGAATATTCTGAATATACAATACATGATATCTTAACAATTCCCAATAATGAAAAAACCGGAAGAGAAACTAATTATGATGAAACATTTCTTAACTTTTTGTTTGTGCTTAATCCAAAAGCAATAAACTTGGACACCTCTTTACAGACTACTGGTGCATTGTTTTGTTAAGCAAAAGAGCAAGATTCTTTCATGCTTGTCATTATACAAATTATGCATGGCACAGGGTAAGCTGAATTAAGTGCATCTTGATAAACTACCTGAGCTCATATTAAGATGTCATCACCTTAGGTCATTATCTAGTATATTCAATGAATACTCAGCAGGGCCATAGGAGACTTTGGATTATTGGAGGGGCCGAGCTGTAGTTTTTGCATCATATGGCATACAATTACCTTATACATATGATATACAAATTTACCATATCACTTTGAAAATGGCCCCCTTCCCCATAGGCTCCTACAGCCCTGCTCAGAAGATATCACAAAAGTTTAAAGCTATCAAAATTAAATTTGCAATGGTGCCATCGCCACTCTCTAGCATATATGGATTGGGCATTTATTTCGCATCACAGTTTTGACCCTTGATATCGACAATAATACACCACAATGATTTATACCGGTCAAGGTTGGAAAAACCACTCGACTACTCCCAATAGGCGAGCAAAAAATAATTGTGACTAAGTAGAAATATTATAATATACTGTGGTACTCGCCACGCTTAATTATGCCTTGTCTAGTTTGGCGAGTGCCTACTTTTGACGACGACGAAGGAATAACAGTAGATTGATGCACCGTTAACCTGTAAGACCCTTGGGCTGCGGGCACCACTTATAACAGCGGGACGAACATAGAGATGACGTACGACAACCAATTCAATCTTCACGGCCTTTGATAACCAGTTGTGGTGCATTGGCGTGCCTGTTTTTGTATTTTCCAACCCTTTTATACTGGTAACTCTTCCAATGATTGATTACAGTACAGGTATATGAGCATATACACTGCACAAATGGGAACTAATGATACAAGTCGGCAGGTATTACTTTCCTGTGACTCTAAAATTATTAATCTCTAAAACTCTTAATAGTTCTTGTTCCAAAGGTTACAAATCTTATTTGCTTATCTCTTGTGCAGGAAGTTGTTCAAACTAATCAAGGCTATAGCAGAGGGAAAAGGAAGGCGCTTTCACATTACTTATCTTTCTTCACACACATGACAGGAAAATCCGCCTTCAAAATGAAGGTGTCCAGACAAAAAAAACATTAAACAACTTGATTATATTATGCAATACAGTGAAGGGAGTCCATCTCTATAAAGGACTCAATCTTTTTCTTCATAGAAAAGTACAAGAACTTGTTCCTGGTATATACATTTTGTAGAGGCTACAAGATTTTTATCCTAATAAGATTTATTTTGTTCTTGCAAAACTTTTCACAAATTGCATTCATTTTTGGTAAGAAAATTGGCAGTATACCAGTAAATTTCATTCTTTTATTGACTCGCGACCGAAAATATGTCTGTATAAAATATGAAAATAGATCAAAACATGAAAATATAAGAAATATAATGCTTCTAACTCTTGTACAATATCGATTTATCATGTGTAAAACTAAACAGGCAAATCCCTGAGCCTGATGGACTTGGTCTAAACAAATTATTTCCTACGAAAATCAGCAAACATAATTTGTTTATGTCAAGAAGATTAGATACAATTTGAGTTTAAAATACAATATCACACATCTTTGGTTTATCTGATGGTGATAGGTGTATATTCTATTCAGGGTGTTATGAATCCAAGATAAGAGTACCTGAGGAAGAATGCCAGTATTGCCTGTTTTTGCTAGTCATGCATCTTTCAAAGTGAATGAATATTCTTCTTCTACTTTCTGTAAGTCTTAACAAGACAATTCGGACCCTTTTTTTGACCCCCGACTGTCAAGTTCCTTGTTTTGTGAACTTTTCTTAGGGTGTGTGTACAAAATAAACAACTTTTCTCATGTATAACATTAGAGGCTCAACTATTTTTTATTCAAATAACTTTCAACTTATTCTTTTTTTCCTTTAGAAAATAGCTTTTTTGAAATTAACCCTCAAAGGCTTCAAGCATGTTTTCAAGAAAGTTCTGGTAGAGTAAGGGTTAATCTACCTGTGGAAAGTGTGACAATTCAAAAATATATGCAGCGTCGTCCACTGGGTCACTATAGCGGAACGAGCTCGACTATGCTGCTTGGAAGACAAAGGACCCTTCAATAATCAGCTTTTGCTTAATGCTTACTATACCACGCAGCAAAATTATCGCTGTTTTGGGTGCCCCATCTCTGACTCCGCCTGCCAAACGTGTTTTCAAGAAAGTACTGGTAGAGTAAAGATTAATCTACCTGTGGAAAGTGTGACAACTCAAAAATATATGCAGCATCGCCCACCGGGTCACTAAAGCGAAACGAGCTCGACTATGCTGCTCGGAAGACAGAGGACCCTTTAATAATCAGCCTGTGCTTAACCCTAACTCTACCATGCGGTGATATTATCGCCATTTTGGGTGCCCTGTTTTTGACTCCGCCTCCCAAGCATGTTTTTAAGAAAGTGCTAGTAGAGTAAGGTTGATAGTTAAAGTTTATTGTTCTATCAATTAACTAAACACATTTGTTGTGAGTTGATAATGAAATCTCTAATTATACCCATAACCTTCCTTTTTTATGTAGTGTCCTTTTAAATGATTAATTCGTTGGTCAGACGTGTCCATCTTGTTTGATACTTGACAACTGGACAAACAAGATCTACTTTAAAAGGTACAGTGTGTCTTGTCCATTCAAGGCATAATATATCCTTAGGTAAGACCTAAAAACGGCACAAATTTCTTGTTGACAATGATGATTATTTCATTTTGAGACTTAAGTTGAGTAAAAAAAATTGCCCAATGCGCACAGTTAGGGCCTAATAACAGTTCAATTCTGTGGTTAAAATACTTTCTGTACACCTAAATTTGTTTCCTAAAATGTGATTGGTTGAGAGGGGCATATCCCTAATTTGCATAGTCCATTATTCCGTGATATACAGTGGTGTATCTAGGGGGGCAAGGGAGCAGCCGCCCCGGCCTGGACCCAGACCCTATAAGGGGGCCCATAAAAAATATATACCATTATACCACTCGCCCCCGGCCCGTGTAGGGCCATAGCTACACCACTGGCAATATACTGACATTGTCAAGTTGAAGAAATGAATAAACATATATCGAGGTTGTTAGGAAATAATACTGAAAAATCAAATATACCGGAAGTAAGTGTTTGCATGTAATGCCCACTGTACACAAGTCACACTTACTAACAATGTGAAAAGCAGACAGACACTTTCAGCAGTAATCGAAACAAAATAATAAATGCACAAATAATCTTTATCTATTTATTGCTGAACTCAGTTAATTGCAGTAAATTCTGTTCTAAAATTGTAATTATTAAAGTAAATATTGCGTACCATTTTATTATTTTCTTCTAAATTTTAAATATGAACAGGGATAATGGACTAAGAGCTTTCCCTACAGTCCCCTTTCCATGGAATATTGGATGGTTGAGCTCCCTGCAGACTTGCCTATAGGCTCGTCCGCTAAAGTCACGCAATCGTTCAATATCTCGCTGCAACTAGACGGTCTGGAAAGCTGGCGTCCATTATCCCTTAAATATCTGTCATTGCTCGTTTTGCTTTCTTTCTAAAGTATGATTTTGCTATACTGTGCGTTAATGACGTAGGTAACATCACAAATACTCACCTGGGTACCTCTTGGGTACCGGAAGTAAGTTGTTATGTAATTCCCCCTGTACACGAATTATGCTTATTGACAATTTAAAAAGCAGACCAAAACAAAATAGTTAATGCAAAAAGACAGTTTTTCTTACACGCAAAATAGCCAGCGATTATTGTTTTTCATTTTAGCAATGTTCAATTTTGATATGAAAGATGCCAACACGTGGAGGCAAACCAAGAGGGTATTTTGCTGAGCGCTCTTTGTTTGTTTAACTGTTCCTTGACCAGTGATTGGATATTTTCCTGCACCATGCGCGGTGCACATGCATACTCTATTAAAGTTGTGTGTATCACCATTTTTAACGTGCGCCTTCAATAAATGGATCGACCCAAGCGTATTTGTACACTACGCACACAAATCTGTTGATCATCTCACATACGCCTGTCCAACACCTGCATTGTTGCTCTCTCAATAACTTTTATACACCAGCATAACATAGCGTACAGTTTTCAACGTGCACCTGCATTAAATGGATGATCGTGATTATTTTCACGCTATGCACAAAAATCTTTAAAATATGCCCGCAGATATGCGTATCACCATATTGTTGTTTATTCTATGGTGCGCGGTGATAAACTTGGCACCTGACCAAGTCAACCATACAAGTTGACACTACAAGTCAATCATACAAGTTGACACTACAAGTCAACCATACAAGTTGACACTACAAGTCAACCACTTGGCACTCGACCAAGTCGACCACGCATGGTTTGAACAGTGGATGGACCATTCTATATGTATGGTGCTTTGCTTTGTGCCGCTATTTCCCCATAGTCCCTGGGGGTTCAAAACATGACTAAATATTTCTGTATTTTGTTTTAAAATTGATTTTCATAACTTTTCTTTCGTTTTGTATCACTACAAGTTTGGTTTATGTGAATGCTAAGACAATCAACTTTTCAATACAAAAGTCAAAATAAAGAAAATCGACATAAATATGCAAATTTGCAGATTGTAGGCAAAATTAGGCCAATCTTTTTAGCTTGTATTTTCTCTTGTGAATAATGAAAATGAAGGATTTCTTTAACACATTTAGATTGTTTGTGAAATTTCCTTTCCAAAGATACCAGTCTGAATTTTTTTCTCAGAGCAAAACCTGCAAATACAATGAAAAAACAAATCAAAAAACACCACCGTAATTACTTGTGAAAAACAAATAATTTGTTGTAAAGTGGAAAACAAAGGGTTATGGTCAAGTGTGTAACCAGTTTTTCTAAAAAATAACTGGTTTGGAAAGTATATTATCATTATTCTTAGGTTACTTATTAAGTGCAAATACTAACAAAATTATGGCGCTGAACATAAACTAAAGGTAATATGAAAGGATTAAAACTGTAAAATATAAATACATAAATAACTTTAACTACCTGTATACGATAAAGATAACTATAATACATTCAAATTAAAAAGCAATAAAGTAAAGATGTAAAAGGAATAAAAATATGATAAAACAATGTTTACAAAATGTAAAATGAGTTAAAACCCTAAAAATTTAAAATTTATCACAGTGAAAACTAAAAAGCTTACAAAGAAGCAAAATTATAAACCCAACGGAAATGAAAAATAATTTAGAATAAGCTACACGGAATAAATAGGTTTTAAGTTTAGATTTTTAAAGGCTAAAAATATCAATACATCTAAGATCTTCATAAAATTAATTCCACAGAGAAGGGGCAGCATGACTAAAAGACCTAGGTGCAAATTTTAGGTTCTTATTTTGTGAAAAGAGTGACATAACATTCCCAATTTATTTAAGCTTTAAGGCAAATAATGAGGGCAACTTTTTGCTAAATCAAGAGAATTTTAAAATATGAACACAGGATTAATTTTTGATACTCATGTTGTTGAAAAATAACTGAAGTATTCATAAAGAAATAATGATGATTAATTTGAAAGTTTGTATAAAAGGTACTCGATATCAAGATCACGTGTATGAAAAGTGTATTCAAATATTCTTGATACTCAAGAAAATACACCTTTAACATTTGTCTGTATTTTGTTGAAATTTATCTAGCTTTTTTACTTAAGCAAATTGAATATTTTTTTTCCAATTTCTTTAGATAGCTTCATCCAGTTATTTTACAAGACTTGTACCACTGAATCTGCTGCTATATCCTATGACTGCAAGTCACAAACTCTCAAAAGTGTATTAATGCACAAAGACATTTGAGTATTATTAGGCTGTAATCAATTCTAGTCTGATTTCAGCCATTTCTTCACAAATTTGATACAACATTAAACTTGAATATATCTCCTTAATAAAGTATGATTTTTGAATAATTTGTTCTTTTTTGTTTTCTTTGCACATATTTGACCAATAAATTATCCATTTTAAAGGACGCTGTACACTGTAAGTGAAAGTATCTTTTAAAATGATTACATAAATTTGTTGTGATAAATCCAATAGCTTTTAATCAGTTTCTGATCAGGGGTCAATATAAAGCTCCAATTACTCCTCAATATGGTACATGTATAGTAGCTATCTTAACCCTCTAATCACTCATCATTATAGTACATGTATAGTAGCTAAGTTAACCCTCCAATTACTCCTCAATATGGTACATGTATAGTAGCTAAGTTAACCCTCCAATTACTCCTCAATATGGTACATGTATAGTAGCTAAGTTAACCCTCCAATTACTCCTCAATATGGTACATGTATAGTAGCTAAGTTAACCCTCCAATTACTCATCATTATGGTACATGTATAGTAGCTAAGTTAACCCTCCAATTACTCATCATTATGGTACATGTATAGTAGCTAAGTTAACCCTCCAATTACTCCTCATTATGGTACATGTATAGTAGCTAAGTGAACCCTCCAATTACTCCTCATTATGGTACATGTATAGTAGCTATGCTAACCCTTCAATTACTCCTCATTATGGTACTGTACATGTATAGTAGCTATGTTAAACACTTATAGAAAGAAAAAAACACTCATTGTCCCGCTTTTGTCTTGCTTCAATAAACCAGCATGAAAAGGGGTAAACCACACTAAATTGCAAGTACTTACAAAATGCTTTGAGGTTCCAGTTGTCACCAAAAATAACAAGATATAAATAACAAGAAAGCTTTATAGATCTTACGTTTTAATCCCTAATCAAAAGACACCACAGTAGTCATTTGTGTAAGAAACTATAGCGGTATAGTTAATTGTTCACATTAACCACATCTAAGTATACCGATATAATGCATTTTCAACCCTAGCTTTACTGATTTGACTGTATCCCTATGTAACCCAATAAAAGTTTGATGTCATTTGTATAACAAAAGATAGAGGTAGATAGTTAATTGTTCACATTAACCACATCTAAGTATAACGGTATAATGCATTCATCCGAGCTAGCATTCCTGATTTGACTATATTACTGCATAAGCCAATAAAACCTTTATAGGGAAAGAAATCATGGAAAATTTTAGCAGAGGCATTATTTAAAAAGCTCTGTATATTCCAGAACTATCACCTTCATTTGACACTTGCATTCCCTCTACTTATTATTAGACCTAATTCTCAGAAATAAATTTAGGAAATGCTTATTCCACACAGTAAGACATCAATGCTAAAAGGGGTAAACAGGAATTACTTCACCAAACCATCAACTATAAATCTATAGAATTACATCTAGGGCTACACAGTACATTCACCAAACCATCCTTTTCAGAATACTCTGTCTGATTTCATAATAGATCTTGTTTATTCTGAAGATGTTTACCCATTTCAAAACCTCTGTGAATCCCCAACTGGCTTCTACTCGTGTACTAGCTTAAAAGGTTTATCCAATTCTTTTGGGTGTTTTATTTTCTATTATCAAGCAGGGAGGTGGAACATTTAAAATAACAACTCTGGTAACTTGACTGAGTTTATGCAAGAAGCAGATAAATTGATGGTAAAGCTCTTTTCTGCTGTAACAAACACTTCTACCTTCCTTAAAAATCATCAATCAATAGAAATTTGTAGTTGTTGCCTAATTGATGAAGACGTTTGAGTGATGATAGGGTTTTCATTCAGCATGATTTTCCTTCTTGTGTCTCAAGTAACATTTTGCATCCCCAAGTAATATTTATGTGTCTCCCTGTAACATTGTGTCCCCAGTAATTTTTCTGTGATCCCAGTGATATTTTTGTGTTACCAGTAATTTTTCTGTGTCCCCGGTAATTTTGCTGTGTCCGCAGTAACATTTCTGTGTCCCCAATAACTTTGGTGCCTCTCCAGTAATATCAGAATACTCTGTCTGATTTCATAATAGATCTTATTTATTCTGAAGACAGTTTACCCATTTCAAAATTTCTGTGAATCCCCAACTGGCTTCTACTCACGTACTAGCTTAAAACGTTTATCCTATTTCTTATTTTCCATTTTCAAGCAGCAGTAACATTTTTGTGTCCCCAGTAACTTTGGTGCCTCCCCAGTAATTTTTCTGCACCCAATAACCTGTTTGTGACCCTTTAATTTTTTTGTGTCCCCATCAACTTTTCTTGTCTCCCCTAGTGACTTTTTTGTGTCCCTAGTAATATTTTGTGTTCCCAGCATTTTTTTGTTTTTTAGTGTCCAAAGTGTTCCAAGTAATTTTTGTGTCCCCAGTAACATAACTTTTTCGGTGTCCCCAATAACTTTTCTGTCTACAGTAACTTTTCTACAATAACCATGATAGCTTTTGTTGACCAATGTACTGTAGCAACTTTCGGTAACCAAGCCACTACAATAATTTCAATACACAAGCATATTAGACAACAAGTGCACAATAAGTAGATGCCTGAAATAAGGATGAATTGGTAGTAAGTACCTGACTAATAAAACATCATTTTTCTTCACTGCATAATGAATACATACCATTCTATACACTTTCTCAATTTCAAACCTGAGATGGTATCTATCTGTATATTCTTTACATAAACTATCATAAAACAGTTAATCTTTCTTTTAACAAATCACAGAATCCATTCCAACCATGCAGAAAGTAGGAAGGAAGCAATTCTGACATATAGCCCTGGTGGTGCCAATCAATGGGGTTCCTACTCATTCTATGACAGAAATTCTCAAGCAATTGCCGACCAATAAATTAAGTCTTCGTATTTACCCACAATAGAAAATAGCACGTAAACAACTAAAAGCCAAGTCTTCACACAATCTGTCATCAAAACTTTTGGTTTTCACCACTTTCTTTCAAGTTTCAGAAGCATCCAATTAAAATTGTAAAACCTGAACTTTGACCTCTTAGAGTCAAATTTTCTGTACCATTTGACAGCATTTTCTCATGTTGTTTATGAAAAAACCAAATTTGCTTTTTAATTCTCAAAAGGGTTCTTTCATAAATGGACAAAATATTATGGGAGTATAAAACCAGATGAAAATGATATATCTTGTGAAGATTTGGGGTTATTTTTTTCAGGCTGGCAATATGATGGATGATGCAAATGTATCTGTCTGTTTTTCTTGAAGGGAAAGCAACATAAGGTCTTTTACAGTAAGTAATGGTTTAGCAAAAAGCTGACTTTTTCAAACTGATCTGCCAATGGAATTAGTAGTGGATTATTTATGTGAATAACAAAAGGAAATTTGGAGTTAGAGAAAACAATTACAACTAAGTATAATATTAGGGTTTATAACTATCTTACTTGTAAATATATATTTTATTATATTCTTTAAAAAATGTTCTTTGAAATATTTATTGTACAGGTGTATGTACAGAACAATAAATACATTGCAAACAAAAAGCACAAATACAAATTGACTCAGTGCTGTAAAACTATCACACAATCTTTTAACATAAATTCTACGATTTTCAAAACAACTGATCCAAAATTGGTCTCAGATAACAAAGCTGCTGGGCCAAGTATACTAGTATAACATGCAACCTGCTGCACTCTTATGCGCTTGTCAATTGTCTGACTCACCCCTACACCCCAGGAGAAGATGAGTCGTTGCACCAAGGTGGGTGACCAAAACATGTACAATGACCAACCCCTCAGTCACTTAGGTGACTGACATTTCTTAATGACTTGTCCCAAATCACTCGCCTATATACAAAATGAATAGGTCTGAAGTATATTGACTAACAATTTGTTACAATGACCCACATGTGAGTCACTGGTTCATATGTCAATGTATCACATTTGACTGACATTGCCGGGGGTAGTAGGGGTAAGTCATACAACTGACAATTGCATTATGCCATATCTTAGCTTCACTAATCACAGAAAGTATTCTAAAAACTGTTGTATTAAGTCTGCATGCCTGGTCCAATTAAAGATTCCTTATGCTAGGACAGTCCAAACAAGAAACTGTTGAGATTTTAAAATGGAATTGATTAAAAGTTAACGGGAGACAGCATGGGGACATGAATTTATAACCCCAGAATACACGGAATCAAAGCTATTGCACCCTGTCTGGATTCCCAGTTCCTGCTATCAGCTGCGCCTAAAATACCTACTAATATAATCCTGTTGGTCATTTTCCATCAGTTTAATGACTTCAGAATAACAAATAGAAGATTAAGTTTCATCAAAACCAATGCATGATCTCGATGCTCCTAGACTTCGCTAATTTCTTAGAATGTTCTTCTTATTAAATAGGATTGTCAGATTTTGTAATGTCTCCCTTGCGTGATGTTGCATAACACAGAAAGGCAATTGAACTGCCATGGCGACAACAAATTTCCTACACAGTGTTGCACCACTGACTGCTCGCTCTCACGCTCAGTGCAAACAAGCAAAGGAAATTACAATAATCAAAGGAGCTGATGCATGTTGTAAGATAATTAAGAAACATGTTACTTCATTTGTCGTAATTAGAAATCTCTCCTGTTTTACGACTTACATCTTTCACTTCAAAAACAAGAAACAATCAATAATCAACAAAGTAAATCATCTGAAAAAGCTGCAAGATTCATCATACCCAACTCCCAGGCATATACTCAGTCACGGGCATAATTATCTTTTACAAAGTAGGGTACTTGTCTCACCCCCACCCCCCCCCCCCTCCTTTTCCCATTCCACACTCTACAAAGCCCAACAATTAAAAAAATAAGATGCTATAGATGCATATTATACCAATATAAACATTTTAAATTCCCTTCCGAATGTGGTGGGGGGAGGGGGGGCACGTTTACCCGTCTAACACTCCTCTAGAATTACAATACTACTCAACGATAAGGAAATGGACTTTTATTGTCATGTTCTTTAATTTACCAACTTATTTTGTAGGCTATCACTTACTTCTTAATTTCTAAGGCCTGCTGCTTATTTCTTCTGCACATGACCAGTGACAGCTATGAGCTTATAAGGCAAAATTGCTGGATGTGCTTGGGCAAAGGTGCACAAAAAAGGGTGAAGAACAATTATATAATTAAAGGGTCACTCACCACAATAATTTGTTCTTTGGTTGCCAAGTTTCACACCAAAATTTAATAAAACCAGACAAAATTTGCAAGTTGATAATTGATAACTTAATGCTTATTCAATTTCAGCCTTAGGGTACAGCAGAACAGCTATGCGCTGGGAGCGAACTTCTCCACACACCTCAGCAAATCATTACCAATATAAAGGCATATCCATACATATGGAAACATTTTGAGAGTATGGTACCCCACCACTTTTAGAACCTTCCTGAATTTTGCATCCAGTGCGCCCTCTTCTACCCCCGCCACACTTTTAAAAGATTATGTGACAACTAAGTCATGGTTCAATCAAATATGCATAATTTGTGGTGTAATCAGCTTTATACTTTATACAGTAAATTCATTCTTTTCAATCTTCTGCACTGAGCAGTTAAATGTCACAAAGAGTAAATTTGGCAATATTGCTACCAAAATTCAAATGCAGCGGGTCAAACAGCATCTTTAAATACCCCCTCAAGCGTTTACCTTTATTTCACCTTATTTCACCTTTTTTTTTTAGGTCAAGATTCACCCACCTGCAATAATTTTTCGGCAAACATTCACCTACCTAAAAAAAAAATTAGGTCAAGATTCACCTCTGCCACAAATGTTGGGTAAAGATTCATTCAGCAAAAAAATTGGGGGTCAAGATTCACCTTCTCCAATTGTTTTTAGGTGAAGATTCACCATGGAGACATACATGTTTTTCTGTAACTTATTTTTATAACGTATGTACAACAATTTTATTATTCCCTTGTTTGCATCATAGACATTTATGACAGCAATAATGTGTGACCAGAGAAAACAACTTAAAACATGTTTGTTTGCTTCTCTTTCCTTGCCTTTGAATTGCAGCATTCACCCCACAATAATCCCTACATATGACAAACATTGCAACAGTAATCAATCCCCTCTGCAATTTTGAACAATTTATCATATTAAATTTTCTCTCTTGTATTCAACTCTTTATTTTGCATGGACAAACCTGTGTTTGAAACAAATTTCATAGTCCTAGAAATATTTCGTAAATTGTTTTTGATGTAAAGACTTTTTATAATTCAACATGAAAATCAGCACATTTATGTTTTTAGCGAGCCACGTGAAGAAAATGTACCACACAGTGACACTAAACTATCATTTCCAGTCAAATCCATGATTGAACGCTTAAATAATTATTGACATATTTTGAGTGCGTATTAGCACCTCTTGTTCTTCGAGCGCATGATGGCAACACTGCGCTTATGATCATGGACGTATCATAATACTTCTATATAGGAAGACGGTTCGTAAATATTCTTTACTAGTACGAGGTCCAGATAAGCCTCCTTGGAAAGCTATTTACGCAAGGTACAATAGGTATAGCGGCGATGATGAAACGTCTTCATTGTGTCAATATGCAAACGGAAAATAGTAAGAAATTATCATTTTTCAAATCGACGCTGATTAGATGTTAATGATTTGGATTCAACGCATTTCCATCAAATAGATTGAATTTCGACAAGGATTCACCCATTTGCAAAAGTTTTTAAGCAAAGATTCACCTGACTTTTAAAAGAAAATTGTTTAAGATTCACACCACCCAAAGAAAATTTGTTCAATATTCACACCACTAAAAACAGATTCACACCACCCAAAAATAGATTCACACCAACCAAAAATAGATTCACACCACCCAAAAATAGATTCACACCACCCAAAAATAGATTCACATCACCCAAAAATAGATTTACACCAACCAAAAATAGATTCACACTACCCGAAAATTGATTCACACCAACCAAAAATAGATTTACACCAACCAAAAATAGATTCACAACAACCAAAAAAAGATTCACACCAACCAAAAAAATTCACACCACCCAAAAAAAGATTCACACCACCCAAAAATAGATTCACACCACCCAAAAATTGATTCACACTACCCGAAAATTGATTCACACCACCCAAAAATAGATTCACACCACCCAAAAAAAAATTCACACCACCCAAAAAAAAGATTCACACCAACCAAAAATAGATTCACACCACCCAAAAATAGATTCACACCACCCAAAATAGATTTACACCAACCAAAAAAAGATTCACACCACCCAAAAATAGATTCACACCACCCAAAAATAGATTCACACCACCCAAAAATAGATTCACACCACCCAAAAATTGATTCACACCACCCAAAAATAGATTCACACCACCCAAAAATAGATTCACACCACCCAAAAAATATTCTCACTAAAAATCTTAAATTTTTGACCTGAAGATTTGACATCCTTACGACAATGCCAAATCTTGAACACATGCCTTGAGGGGCGTCTGTCTGTTAAAATGCCATTTGACCACTGCAAAAGATGCTGTAAACTCATCAACGCTTAATTGCAAGAAACAAATGCTCCCCTTTAACAAGTCAAGACACATGACATAACAAGCACGCCAACCCACACTAACAGAGGGTATCAAGTGTTGAACCAAAAAAAGCTTATGTTACCCACTAGCATTCCAAGCATCCAAGATGTGCAAGACAAACAATTTTGTTTAAACTTAGGCCAGGGATCTGTTATTTGGCATTATTTGGCAAATAACAGATTGTTAGGATTTGCTTAGGCTAAGTATAAACAGGGAGATGTTCTATAACATCTCTATGGTATAAAATAGCCCAAGCTTCAAGGCAACAGAGACTTCACATCAACCTCTCTGTTGGACAGTACATGTAATATGAAGGTGTTATGCATTGGGGTGCCGTTTATAAGATTGGTGCTCACTATGTTTTCATTATGAAAGCTGATGTACCAAAATCATTTTGAACAAATTCTGCATCCAAAATATGACCAAATAATTATCGCATCCAACCATGTACATTTTAAAAATGGTTCACTACAATCTGAGATCAATGGTTATTCTTGACTTTATAGCATAGGGGAGCTATGGACCATCTGGTTAAGAATCTGTTATTTAGAATAAACATAAAGTAAAAACTTGAGTTTCTTATCAATTTGTGTGACCCATGAGGTTTGCCAGCAGTCACGAACAAGGGAAGCGATAAGCAGTTTGATGTCAAAAGTGTTTTTGGAAAAGGGGTAGGGGGGAGGTTGTGGGCAAGCTTAGCGGCTGAATCAGCTCTGTCATTGCCGGATATGTCAACATGGTAAGGTATCCAGGAGAAAAGAATACATTTCCCGCAGGGAGAAGGTGGGGCATAAGGAGTTTACAGAGGCGGTGGGACGTGGGGTTATCCACACTTAAGATTGAGTAAAGAGGGACAAACTTGGAGTCTGAGAAGATGGCAAAGTGGCTGAGAGGGGAGTACTCAATATGGTTGAAAGGTAGTAGGATGGCCTTGGCCTTGGCAGAGAAGATGGACGAGTAGTTGGGAAGCCTGCTACTGAGGGTGAAGTCTTGGATTACGAGAGCAGCAGCTGTCTTGTCACCTTCCTTAAAGCCATCAGTATAGATGGAGGTGTAGTTTGAGAGTTGGTCTTTGATTTAGTTAAAGAGGTTAATGAAGAGGTTGGGGTGGGTTTGGGTTTTGGGTTGAGTGGAGAGGTCCAGGTGGATGGAAGGGAGAAGGGTGGCCCAGGGAGGAAAAGTGGACCAGGAGAAGGTGCCAAGAGTGGCGGGGTTGATGCCGAGATGGTGGAGGTCAGGTTTGATGTATAAGCTGAAGGAAGGGGATAAGAGTTTTAGTCCTATCAAAGAGGGTGGAGAAATTGGGGTACCTAATGAGGTTGTATACAGGGTTCTGGGTGTTGGTGAGGGCTCTAAAAGTGTAGAAAATGCTAAGCTTTCCCACCTTAGCAGAAAGGGGCTGTTCGTTGGCTTTAACGTGAAGGCTGGTGATGGGGGAGGTCCTGTAGGCACCCAGGCAAAGCCTGAGTGTTTGATTTTTAATGTGTTGATGTGGTTGAGGTAAGAGTTGTGAGCGGCACAGTAGACAATATTGCCGTTGTTGAGCTTGGCACGAATGGTGAGCCTGAAGATTTTGAGGAAAGCGTGGGGGTTCGCACCCCAAGTGGTGTTGAAGAGGAGGCTGAGAATGTTCAGGGAGCAGTTGCATTTCTGTTTCAGGTTTTTGGTGTTGCTTGTAGGAGAGTTTGGGATCTAGGGTTAAACCCAGGAATTTAGTGTGGTCAACTTTAGGGATGTGATTGCCATTGAGCATAAGGTTCAGGTTGGGGTAGAGGTTGTAGAAATGACAGAAGTGCATGCAGACTTGTCTTGTCTTTGGAGAATTTAAACCATTATTGTTGCAGTTTTGCAGCTGGTAGTGGCTAAGTTGGAGCCTATTTTCGGTGAGAGAAAAGCTAAGGGAGGAGTAGAAGATGGTGAACTCGTCCACGTAGAGGGTATGTTTGATGTTGGAGCCAAGGTTGTATGTTATGTTGTTAATGCTAAGGTTGAAGAGAGTAGGGGAGGGGATGCTGCCTAGGGGGAAGCCCTCTTCTTGGGTTTAGGAGTTGAAGAGGGTGTGGCCAATACAAACTTGAAACTGCCTGGGTGAGAGAAAGTTTTGAAGAAAGATGGGGAGGTGGCCTCTGAAGCCGATGGTGTGAAGCTTGCGGGAAATGCCGTATTTCCAAGTGGTGTCAAAAGCTTTATTAAGGTCGAAAAAGATGGCAATGAGGTGTTCTTTTTGGGAGTATTCAATATAGTTGAGGTGTTCCTTTTTTTCCGGTTAGCAGTGTCGAGTGTGATTAACTGGTCCAGGGTATTGAGATGTTTCCAGAAATCGCTTTGGTGAGAGGAGAAGATTCTGTTGTCTCAAGGAACCAGTTTAATCTCTGGTTAATGATCCTTTCCATAATTTTACAGAGACAGCAGGTGGGGGTGATGGGGCAGTAGCTGGAGGGGTCAGTGCTGTCCTTCCCCGGTTTGGGGACGGGGGTGATGATAGCTGTCCTCCAGATATGAAAGGAGTGTGAGGACCAAAAGTGGTTGAAGACCAAGTGTGGTTGAGGACCAAGTGTGGTTGAGGGCCAAGTGTGGTTGAGGGCCAAGTGTGGTTGCGGACCAAGTGTGGTTGAGGACCAAGTGTGGTTGAGGACCAAGTGTGGTTGAGGACCAAACGTGGTTGAGGACCAAACGTGGTTGAGGACCAAATGTGGTTGAGGACCAAATGTGGTTGAGGACCAAATGTGGTTGAGGACCAAATGTGGTTGAGGACCAAATGTGGTTGAGGACCAAATGTGGTTGAGGACCGAATGTGGTTGAGGACCGAATGTGGTTGAGGACCGAATGTGGTTGAGGACCGAATGTGGTTGAGGACCGAATGTGGTTGAGGACCGAATGTGGTTGAGGACCAAATGTGGTCGAGGACCAAATGTGGTCGAGGACCAAATGTGGTCGAGGACCAAATGTGGTCGAGGACCAAATGTGGTCAAGACCAAATGTGGTTGAGGAACAAATGTGGTTAAGGACCAAATTTGTAAGAGGACCAATTGTGGTTGAGGACCAATTGTGGTTGAGGACCAAATGTGGTTGAGGACCAAATGTGGTTGAGGACTAAATGTGGTTGAGGACCAAATGTAGTTGAGGACCAAATGTGGTTGAGGACCAAACGTGGTTGAGGGTGGTGAGTAGGGTAATGGTGGCTTTGTTGAGGAAGTGTTTCAGGAACTGGTAGGGAATGTTATCTGGGCCCTTGAAGGTGCAGCCAGCATTGTGGATGGCTTGCTTTTATTCAGATAGGGTGAGAGGGGTGTTGTAGTTCTCTGTGTTGTCGAAGAGAAAGGTAATACTCCGGGTTTCATAATACTCCCATCCCCCCGCTTCTACCACCTATGTACAAGTTCTCAGGGTTTCCCTATTCAATGACTCTTCAGGTTCTCAGGGAACCATGGAGTCCTGGCAGAAAGTTTTCAAGTTTCTTTTACTAAATATAAATGACCTTCGTTGTCGTGGTGCCGTTAAGACCTCATCAAACAAACAAACAAACAAACTAAATATACTGTATAAAACCTATTAACCAATCAAATAATATCTTAACAACTATCTATAGCTGCCCTAAATTATGAAATGTCTGGAATGTTTTCGTTGTCTTTATTCCAAATCACACATCAAAATGAATAATTTTAATTTTTCTGTTAAGATCTCATTTGATTGTCATTGAAGCGTTGACTAAAAAAAGCATATTTGTTTAAGGTATTGCTATAACTGTGGCTGCAAATGACATATTGCTGATCAAAGAAAGGGGCATTCAAGTTCTGGAAACACTTATAAAGTATACAGGTTTAAAGTTACACAAAAGATTCAAGCATGTACCTTTTTCAATAACGACATTTTTAAGGAAGATATACTTCAATTTTTGGAGACAATTAACTTTTGGAGACCTTCTTCTATATTTGAAGATTTTCTACCCAAAAGTTAAGCATTTTCAGAGGGCAAGGCCCCCGACAAAAGTTAGAGATTGGAAGGCCTGGACCAAAGTCATTAGAAGTTGCGGGCAAACCACCTCCCTTCTTCCAAAGCATAACCACACATTTTGTTGAGTTTCTTTTTACATTAGGTTCTAACATTGCAATTCAACACCAAAAACCCACTCCTCCATTTTCATTCATTCACTTTACTTTTTGTGCATTTCCTATCATCCAGTAACAATCACCACTCAACAAAGTAGCATCAACCATCTAACGATAAATCAATGCTTTCAAAAGTCACAAGTACTTTTATTCAAATCTCTAACTAGATTAACAGATTATTAAAATATAGAAACTTCCTGATAGCAATCACAACATTGGAAGCAAAATGCACCCTAGAAGCTGCAGGAAGTAATGTTTTGATAATTTCCAAAATTAATTTTCAAAATTGTGATCAAGGCTTTCACGAAGAACACCTATTAAAAGTGCATTTGAGTGGTAAAGAAATTTCCATAATTTTTCATAGCGTTCACAGTAGCAATAACCATCATTGTAAATATCAATTGACAGAAGATATCAATTTCACCTTCAAGAGTCCAATTTCATAGGCTGCATTTTTAATTTTTTTTTGACTTTCACTGATAAATGTTGAGATTTATTATTTCCTCTACAGGAATGAATGTTCTACATTCTAATATTCCAGCTAATAGCTCCCTTTCTTTCCAGTTTTGAATTTATATTTTTCATTTTACTATTAAAAGTATGTTACAATGTTTACAAAATAGATAAACAATAATTCAAATGACTATCAAAATGCTTTTAGACACATGATAAAATGATTAGGGGAGGAGAGTCGGTTTTTGAGTTTCAAAATAGCTCATTTCCTAATAAGACAAAGTCAGGGATCGATAAAAAACATTTTTCTCTTTTTTGAAGCAAAAAAGGTTCAAATTCTATGTGTATCACTAGAAATTTGAGAGAACTGAAACAAAACGGTATTTTTGCCATGTTTATTTATGTCAGAATAATTCAACTGTTGTTTTCTTTGTAAAACCAATCTTAGTGCATCATTTTCAACGAGAAAATATCAAACGATTTTAATCACCATATGGCGGTGTGAAAGAAATATTAGCTTAATTGTTTTAAAATCTTTTTTGAACAAAGGAGCAAACAAAATAAAATTTACCATATGTTACAGATTTTTTAATTTCAGGCATAAATAAGCATCTAAAAATATTTCTGATGTCCAGCATTTAAGGAGTGCTTACTAATATCAAAAAATTATTTTAGTGCATATCACAATTTTTGAAGAGGTGCAGAAAATTCTGCCCACATATTCTGCCCTGATATTGTCATGAATCTTTATTCTAACAATCTAGTACATTGTTTTAGGTGTTTCTCTGTCTTAGCCCAAAATATGTGTTTCTCTACACAAAATTCCTTTCGGACCTCTTCAAGCCTTGACAGTGTCCCACTTTCTTTACATATTACAAAAGAAATTTTCAGATATTTTATGCATAAATCAATCTATGATTTTATCCTATCTTTCATGTAAATGGGAATTAATGCAAAAGCTTTTGAAATGGCATTGAATGTATAATAAGGCCAATACCACAGTGTAAAATTGCATAATTTTCTTCCACTATTTTGAGGTCTCCATAGATTATAGTTGTTAACAGCAATGCATAGTTCACCACTTGAGTTATTAAGTGTGACATCTAGAGGCATTATTAAAGGAGCACAAGACCGAAAAGTGAGGGACTCATTTTTGCAAATTTCACAGAATATTTTTCCACAAAAGATCGATAAACTTCATGCCTTGATTGCCTACAGATGACGCGAGGGTAAAGTTTAATTGGATATTCACATTTACCAGAAAATTGCTATGTGGTTGCATGCTAGATAAGCATTTGATTTTAAGGGGAAACCCCCCAAAAATATGCCCTTACATTTCAGTCTAGTGCTCCGTTATCTACATGGTTAAAATCCTGTATAAAAACACCATGACAACTTTTGCATTTTCATCTACTTACTGTGGTGTAGCGGTTATCATACCTGTCTACAGACCACAAGGCCCTGGGTTCAAGCCTGGGTTGGGAAGACACGCCAGTGTACCACAACTAGTTATAAAAGGCCGTGGACATAAGACTTGGTTGTCGATGTTATGTCTGTCTGTACGTCGTACCTGTGTCCTCTTCCAGGTTGTATTAAGCGTTTTGTGATAGCATTGTTACTATCATAACCGAATACGCAGGCGACGACCTTGTCATTGTAATTGTGTGTTCACTTGTCGTCGTCGTCGCCGTCGTTTGCATTGAGGAGAACTGTAATCCTCCCTAACAAGGATTTTCAAAAAAATCTTCACCTAAATTGTCCATTCCTTTGTGTACTTAAAACCACTATTTGATGTGAGTTAAAGATTGTAGTTGAGCATGAATTTGTTAATGTGCCTGATTGGTGGACATGGTTCTATGTTACTATCCAACATGAAATGTTTTTATTTCTACTAAAAATTCTCAAACAATGTCATCACATGTCGACATTTAAGTAAACACCAAACTTACCCAAGCCATGTTAAAAAAAAAAAGAACGACATGCAAAAACCATCAACACTTAAAGATTTTTTTCAGAATTTTCATGCATGGCATGACTCAATTAAAATATTTCTTTGATATAGTAAAGAAGCTAAACCCATTTTATCTGAAGAAGCATAAAATAATGTCAATTGCTAAAAAGAAATAACATTGTACTCATTTGGCCTGGTACTCACAATTTCACAAATCCCAATACTTCAACCAAGTAAACACATACAGTACGTCAATATCAGTTTAATGACTTCTGATGACTTTCATGTGGGATAGAGCTATGCTAAGATTATTACACCTTTTGAAAACATTCAAGCATTCGTTTCATCAACACAAACTTCAATCAGGGATATGTTACTTTAGCTTCAATCATTACTGTCTATATCACAGTACCATAGACCAATTGGATTGATATGCCTATGATCCCTGGGGTCTATTTTAGCTGCTGCTCTGAAATTCACAACATTCCTAATGAGCAGACCAATTTATGACATCTTTCTAAGCACAACCAGTGATTGGAATCTCCATTTAAAACACTAGCTTCGAGTGCTTATCCAAGCTTTATTCTCAAATGAAATTATTTCCCAATGGAACATTTCAAAACATTGGACAAAATTCAATATTACAGTGACATAGATTGGATGGTCAACCATGTCCAGTGTGTCCACAGATCCAGAAACAAAAAGACAACAAGTAAATCACTAATCTTGCTCTTGATGAGAAGCAAATTGCATCTCTGATGGTATATGGAAAAGTAGAGGCAATGATAATGAAATTGATATTAAAAATCACCAATGCCACAAAAGTTCCCTGTGATTCGTTATTTTACAGCTTTTAGTTTCAATATGCAAATAGATGTATGCATGGGCAGACCTCTTTATTTTCTAATGTAAATCCATTGTTCATTAATTAATAAGCTACAATACTTTTTGGTAAGGGAAGTGGCAGATTCTAAACTTAGGGTCCCACCCCAGTAACAATCATGGAGTGTTGACGGAAAGGTATTGATTGCTCCATTTATACATTCAAACGTGAACACCGCATCGTGCTGGTAACGTCACACACCGTTTCCAATTTTTCTTTTTGATTGCAAGAAATATGTGATGTTATCGTTTACACATGTAGGCTTCCTATTTATGGGACGATGCCTTTCATTTAAGCACACACTTTATTTCCTTATTTTTGAACACATTTCTTATTCACGAACACATTTCCTTCATTTTTGAAGACATTTCCTTAATTTCAAAGATATTTCCTTCATTTTGAAACACATTTTTTTTAATTTTCAAACACATTTTTAAAGATATTTCCTTCACATTCATTTTTACATAACATACATGAACATTTAACAATATTACTAATAACCCTTACTCTACCAGAGCATTTGAGACAACGTGTTATTTTAGGGACCTTTTTGGAAAGGGGGCTTTTTCACAAATTTACTTTTATTTTCTACTGTAATAAGTTTATGTTATATGAAAGCCAAGACTTTGGACTTTACATTGGTTTGCATAATTCTCTGTTCAAATATGCAAATTTATGCAAATGAGGTCATTAATTTAGATCATTGTCCAAAAACTGCTGTATTTGTCAATTTTTTAAAAATTGACCTTTTTAACCTCAAAATTGACCCCAGATTTTGCCAATGATCTATCTTAATAGGATTTGGCACTATACTTTCGTCAAAAACATGCATTGCTCCTTTCTATGATGCACAAAACTATCATGGTGTGTTGATGTTAAACGGCACCGCGACAGTCAGTCAAATGTACCAAAACTAATATAATATAAAAAGGAAATGTTTACACAAATATTTCAATAAAAATGTTATGTAAATGATATGCAAATTAGCAAATTTACCTCATTCATTATGTACAGGCATGAAATTTTAAGTTTATGAGCCAATTTCAGCCATTGGAAGCTTTGAAAATACCTATATTTATTCAGTTTATGCTGAATGTCTTGTAGAAACTTACTTTTTTTGATTCCAAAAGGAATTCTCGATTAAAAGGTACTCAAAAATGGTTCGGAGCATCAGTATTCATGTTGAAATCCAAACTATATCCTTCAGTAACAGTTGGTACCGCATATGAGATGTCAACAATTTGTCTGAATACAGAAAATCCTTATGAGAAATACAATTTCAACAGTTTCTATGGAAATACAGGGGTTGGGGTGGTGGACAGGGGGTTTCTGGTATATTTATATTGGGAGGGGGGACCAGGGAAATGTCATCCACCAAACTTATGGCCCTCTTCCAGGATTCAAATTGCTTCAAAGAAAAGAATTTTCCCGTAAATGGGACTGCTTGGCCCCCACCATGGGTTTCTTGCTCCCAACATAGCTCTCTTGCCCCAACATGTGTCTCTTTCCCACAACATGAGAAGTTTTATAAGGACCGAATTATCTAAAAGATGGAAATTTGCGAAATCCTGTGAGGATTTGACAAATCCATTTGGCAGATGGTACAAATTTTCCAAATCCTCATCATAAACCCGGAGGGCCTGAAGGGTTATCTCAAGGGGTATCTTGAGATAACCCGAGGGTTATCTTGAGGGTTACATGTATCTTTGGGATGCCAAATGGTGAGGATTTCGCAAATCCTCACATGTGAAAATTTTGCAAATTTACATCTTTGGGATAATTCAGTCCTCATTTTTTGTTGTATAATTCAGTCAATGTTCCAACCAACACAAATTCCATCAAGATATCATTTGTGTTTGCCAGTTACGTTTTACAAAGCAACACCGAGATGAGATTTGTAAAACCTTCTGATTACATAATTTTTATTTCTAAGCGTACTACTGATTATACAATTTTTAAGTCTACTGAATATACAATTTTATCTTTAATGATCACTACTTTAATCAATGATTGCCAATACAGCTCGGAGATGAAATTTCATTCCATCATAAGTCATTTCAGATACTACATTGAGAATAAAATGATACATTCTTCAAAATGCGAAATATGAAAAGTGAATTAATTAATTAATGTACCAAGTGTACCCTCACAAATTGTTTTTTGCCTACATGCACAAATTATACAAGTGCCTGGGCAATTCTAAGAAAGAAATGTAATAAACACGAACTGGTATGCCACCCAAATCAAGAGTATTTAAATCCTTACAACCACCATGAGAAAACTCTGATCTATCCATTATCAGTGATTTAGCCATCTTACTAACGGATATACTTTGCCATAATGTGATCTAAATCCACTTGTCCAAATCCTGTCGTTTTCTTTTTCTTTCTCTGCATTATGTTTTTCTTCCAGAGTGTCTTCCTCCTGACTACCTTTCTTCTATTTACCACTTTTTTTTTCTACCACGACCTAATTGCAAAACGTCTCCTCCTTGCATCTTATTTGTTTTTTTAAATCTGCAGCTATTTTATTCTTTTCTCTAGCACTGAATCTCTTCACTGTGGATTTCACACCTCTGCCCACTACAATATTTGCCAATGCATCGGTACCCACCCTTGCAGCTCCCTTTGCCAACCTTCTTGCTATACCAGGAGCTTTTGCCCTTGCTGCTTTTACCCCTGCTTTTAAACCCATTTTATTTCATGGAATCAATCCACGGACTAAACCTGCAAATAAACCTCCTATACTTACCCTCTTTAATAAGGCAAACCTACAAACACTGTGTTAGCCATAATGATACATAAACACACAAAAACTTTTTCAATAATGAACAAATACAAATTTGTATTACTTATTTACACTTTTCTAACACTCTCTACAATATAGACAATCTCTTTCGCTTGAAATACAAATCTAACACAGTTTCTCTTGCAGTAATTTCTATGGGATACCCTAACCATCATACATTATTATCATTTCAATATAATTAATTGCCTCTGTATTTACATCAACATTGCGAACAGTGTACGGTTCAAAGCTACCCACTTTCGAATGCATCAATAATGGAACCAAATAACTCCCTACCACTTAAAAAATATGGCAATGAGGTGTTCCTTTTTTGCAAAAGATTCCCAGATAGCGGTGTCGAGCGTTATTAATTGGTCTAGGGTATTGCAACGTTTTTGGAAGCCGCTTTGGTGAAAGGAGAGGATTATGTTGGTCTCAAGGAATCAGTTTAGTCTCTGATTAATGATCCTTTATAATTTTACAGAGACAGCAGGTAAGGGCAATGGGGCGGTAGCTGGAGGGGCGGTAGCTGGAGGGGTCGGTACCGTCCTTCCCCGGTTTAAGGACGGTAATGACAATAGCTGTCCTCTAGATAGGGGAAAGGGGTGTGAGGACCAAATGTGGTTGAAGATGGTGAGTAGGGTAGTGGTGGCCTTGATGGGGAGGTGTTTTAGGAACTGGTAGGGGATGTTATCTGGGCCCTTAAAGGTGCAGCCAGCGTCGTGGATGGCTTGGTTCAATTCAGAAAGGGTGAGAGGGGTGTTGTAGCTTTCGGAGGTGTCGGAGGGGAAAGTGATTCTCCGGGCTTCATCGCAAGCTTTTATAGTTTTAAAGGCACTGGAGTAGTTGGTCGAGGATGATGTCCTTTTTCGCGGTGAGAAGGTCACCATTCAAAGAGAGATGGGAGATTTGCCTACTCTGCCGTGAAAGCTGTTAACCAATCTCCAAATCTTCTTAGTGGGGGTGTTGGTGGTGAGAGAAGAGATGAAGTTGTTCCAAGTCTTGGTTTTACTGTCCTTGATAGTGCGTCTGGCCTTGGCATGGCTGATGCGAAAGAGATTGAGTTTATGGGTGGTCGTGTTAGTTTTGAAGTTCCTGAGGGCTGTTTTCCTGTTCTTGATGGCGGCTTTGCAGTCATTAGAGAACCAGGGGTTGGGGATGATTTGTGGGTTTGGAGGTTTTGGGAATTGAGCAGGTGGCGATGTTAATAAAGATATTACTGAAGTTTGACATGGGATCCTCATCTTCGAGGAGATGGGGGGGGGGAGGTGTGAGTCACAGAGGGTTTCAAAAAGGGTCCAGTCAGCCTTCTCGAGGTTCCAATTGGGGGTGTGGTCAGTGGGGGTTTGAAGATTAGAGTGTTTAAGAAGAGGGTAATGATCACTACCACAGAGGTCAGCAGTGACTCTCTAGCTAAAATCAGGGAGTTGTTGGTAATGGTGATGGGCTTAGGACTGGGTAAGAGGGTAAGAAGAGCCAGGTGAGGTCGGTTTGGGTATGTGAGTCAGTTTTAGTTTAGTTAGTATTGGTGTTAAAGGAGACTGTGCTTAAGTAGGAAGATTTAGTGTAGAGGGAAGCTAGATATTGCTTACTGACCCCGAGTAAGTGATGTTGGGATTAAGGGTTTTTAGTTTGGTTATCTGTTTTTCATGAAGCCAAGTGGGGCAGTCTTTAGAGAAGGAGGGATGGATGGTTGGCTGGGGTGAGTACCGTCGCAATTAGTGCAGAGTGGGGTGCTGGTGCAGGAGGTGCTGTTATGTCCATTTTAAACTCTATATAAACAAGGTAGCACCCAGATGGTTGGGTAGAAATTTACATCTGAAGCTAACACATAGCCTTCAGTACTATCATATGCTACTATGCAATTGCACTATCTATTATTCTATTACTAACTATTGATAACTAAAATTCCCAAGGACCAAATTATCCAAAAGATGTCAATTTCCGAAATCCTCACCCAGAGATAACCTGGGGGCCCCAAAGGCCCGGAGGGTTAGTCTTTTGGATAATTCAGTCCTTATACTACTATAGGACCCTTTGCCCTTAAAATTTTAATCTACTCTACTGCACCACAAGCTCGCAACATGAAATTGAGATTTCGCAAAATAGATATATGGACACTGTTGCACTACAAATTAAAAAAGGTTGATGTGTTAAGTTTTAACCATAATTACTATAGAAAAGACAATTCATGTTAATCACATCAGATTTTAGTGACCCATTTACTTGTTTATAATCCATACAAATAAATATTTGCAGCTAAATTTCAGTGTTTTTGCTTAACTTTGAAGGGATCCGCACTAACGTTAGCTATGCCTAAAGTCGTTAGGCCTAACAAGTAACGTTAGTATGCATGAAGTTGAAAAATGCACTCCAGATTGAAGAAATTTAAAATAATAATTTCACCTGGTGCTAATAATCTTTTTAGGCCTCTTCTGGGTTGGGTCCCCTCTGGGTTGGGTTCAGGTACTGAAAGATCTCCATCACTGGCCATAAGCCTTCTAACTCTTCCTAATCCTCAGTATCACTTTCAAACAAGATTCGGGATACACGTTCTTCTGTCGTCTCAACTTAAATGTCAAAATATCTTTAAAAACCTTGAATGATATAAAGCATTGTTAGGAAGGATCGAGGCGGTACGTCTTTTATTGCAGCAATCCATGTGAAAGCACATTGGTTTCGCTACAGAATGGTATTTAAAACTTTTCAGTACAATATAGGGGTGAATCACATGATTTTTTTTAGCAAAAAGGGTCAAAAAATAACCCAAAATCACACAATTTTACATACTTTACAAATAATCAAAAACTTGTGAGCAGGTATGAACACAATTTGATTAGATTTGGACAATATGACTTGTCTACATATTATATAATACAAAACAATCCAAATTTATTTTCTAAGCAATTTTTGTCAATTTTTCAAAAATATGCATTTTTTGGGACATTTTCAACAAAAATTGAAATTTCTGAATGTTTTAACAAAATTTATTAAGAAAAGTGAGTATAAGACCCCCCCAAAAAATACAATATTATGAAAGATCTTTCTGAGATCTTTGCAATCAAACTATTTGCACCCTTATAGGGTTTTGGTAAGGTTCAGATTTTGTTTAGAAAAAGGTAATTTAAAAACGGCAATATTATCGCCACATTGTAAAGTAAGGGTTAATCCCTCAAAATCTTGTCTTAAGGAAAAATACAGAGGACTTCTCCCAGTTATAATGAGTTTGCTTCATGGATCTAGAAAAAGTTAATCTTGACCTTTTTTTTACTTAACACATTACTACAACTGATGAAACAGAAAAATATATACTTCCTTTATATATCATTCCTCACTAATTCAAAATCACTTCCAACCTTACCTACACTCCCAATGGTGATTTTAAGAGCATGCTTAAACAAAAATAAATTTCTTAATAAAATAAATATCAGGGTTCCTGCACACTTATTTCACTTATTCCTCCACACTTTGTTTGTACCCGGCACATCTCTTAGGTCATAAATCATACAAGATAAAAGAGCCGTAAAACCCATCAATTTTTTTAACCTAAGCCTCCACCTTTGTCAACCATTTACTGCCTATATTGGCTTATTGGTTCTTGATTCCTCATTTCTTCCTAAATAAAAACTGACATCAAACTTCATCTAGTCACCATCTGGTCCGGCAAATCATCTCATCACAGAGCAAAAAAATAAATTTTAAAAATGCCAAAATCAGTGAAGTCCTCCTGCCAATAATAATCATCATACCCCAGAGGTGATATATGACAATATTTTTTCTGCATTACTGCAAGGGACAATCAAGAATGCGGTGTATGACAGTCCCTAACGATTTGCGGTAGCTCTGTTATTTTTATTGCTGATTTCTTTAAGAGCCACACTTCTCCGTCTTAACTGAGCCATGGATGCTAAAGATTTTTCTGTCAGATAAAATAACTGCATATTCCTACATTAAATTTGTGGAGATGGGAGGACAGATTAAAAATTGGGTGTTCATCCTTACTGGATTCATCTTTACATGATTTTATTTATAAATTAACAATCTATAAGATGATGATTTTAAAATAAAGGGTAACTGTATGTGACCTTGAGACAGTACTACATGACCTTAGACACAAATATAATTTGAACTTGTCATTCAAAGTCCATTTGGATGAAAAATGGGTCATGGTGGAGGATAGACCTTGCATTGCCATGGGGTAATTCTTGATGGGAGTATGAAATTTATGACATGATTATTCCATCTTGGGATACGGTATGCTGCCTCTGGTGCTGTTATTACATCTTCAACTGCACCTGGGGTTTAATTTAGGAATTCAAATCTATCAAGAACACATCATTCACTATAACTTGTATGACAGTTCTGACCATGCTAAAGGCTGTGAGGTAAACACTAGGTCAATCAATGGAAGTGTATGGAGCAGAAATTTGTATTCCAACTATGTTGTTAAATACTATTTTCATTTCAGGGAGACGAGGATAGTTAAGAGTAAAAAAAAAGATACCTTCAAAAACGTTGGATCAATTTCCCTATGTACATTCTGCCAAGCAGTTTGCACATCTTCCATCAAATATCAATATCGTGTAAACTGTGCATCCTGATCTGACCCTTCTCTCCTGGGCACTTTAAAACAAAAACTCTGTATAACAAAAAACCTTTTCAAACAAAGAATGAAACTTTTCATCATTTTTAAGAAACAGTTCACTTTCTGGATCAGATAACATCACTTCTCCTCAAAATCATAACTTGGCTCATATTTCCTCCCCATCCAAACATAGAACATTTTCCTAACCCAACATAACCTCCAAATCTTTTTTTCTAAAACACGTATCGGCAACATGAGACGGACCATCTGCTCCGCTATATTTTTCAATTATTTTTGGATGTCTCAAAAACAGCCGATCTATCTCTTTATCATCCTCCTTCTTTTGTCTCATTGTATCATTTCTCAAGTACCCCGCTGCTCCTTGAATGCAATCCTTAAAGACTTACCTGTTTCAGAGTTGAAAGATTCAGCATGATGCACAGATGAGACTGCAACCACACACAGTCACCAACAACCAAAGAATGTGATGTTTCTGTGACAGTTGTTTTGGATAAACCTAAGAGCTGCCATTGGATGCCCTGGATAAACTATAGCAAGCTGTGCTGTCTGTTCTCTTTGTTTCTGAGAGCATTATTTTAGGCCCACATTGTACAACAGTTGTTACATCAAACTCATGGTTAATCATTTCTTGACTTGAAATGAAATGAAATAAATGTATAGGTATAGTGGAGTCATTGGTGTATGGGACCATCATTTTCTAGGGAGCAAGATCAGTCCAGTTCATACCCCCAATCAGAAAAACAGTTTTGTTCTCCCGATAGGGAGAACAGTTTTGTTCTCCCGATAGCGCGGAGAACTTAACCACTGTTAAGGGTTCAAATTTTTCTTCACGATTTAAAAAAATGGTGTATTAATTATCTTTTCACTCTGCGCTTTTAAATTCACTGTGCACTTTTAAATTCACTGTGCGCTTTCAAATTCACTGTGCGCTTTCAAATTCAGTGCGGTTTCTGAGAAATTTGAAGAAGAGAAGTGTTGACTTCTTATTATGTGTTAACGTTAGGCAGTCGCGTCTTAACAAAATTTTCTGAGGAAAAAAACATTTTAAAGTTTTGTTGGGGAATTACTTTTTGACGTTACCATGATAGTCAAAAGTAATTCCCGAACAAAACTTTAAAATGTTTTTTCCTCAGAAAATCTTGTTAAAACGTGACTGCATATAACACAAAGTCACCACTTTTCTTCATATTTCTCTGAAACTGCATGGTGAGTTTTAAAAGCACATAGTGAAAAAATAATTCATATGCCATTATTTTAAATCAAAAAAAAAAATTACACCATTCGCAGTGGTTGAGTTCCCCGCACTCGAAATGTGTCTGATTCCCAATCGGGGGTACGAACCGAACTGAAGATTGTTTTGTCTGAATAACATTTTTTCTCATTCTTCATCAATCTAAACTTATTTTTAGTAAATTTTTAACAGAAAAATTGGTAAATTAACAGTTAATTATTCAGATAATTTTCTCTGCTTTTCATTTTTTTTACCTGAATTTCTTCACAGATTTGACTAAAGTGCCTCCTGTTTCCAGAGTTGGAACACTTTGCTAATTAAAAAGCAAATTTAGATTAAAGCGAAATTGAAAAACTATGTTCAAAACATTCTAATTCATCTCATTTTGGGCCCACCTTAGCTACATGCCTACCTAACTTTGTAAACTAACCAATTCTATAAAGAAGAAACTTTATTTCCTGAATGCCCACCTCCCCCCCCCCCCCCACCCCGTCCCCTCCCTTGTAAAATAACATCTATTCAAAAATGTTTGTTCAGCCTCTTTACATGGGGTTCTCATTTTGTGGATTAATACTTAATCAGTTCCTTGCTACATATATGATCAAATCTTCAAACCAGGATAGGCTTTTTAAGATGTCACTTAGTTTATTTAAGTTTGGTTATCATAAATCTAAATCAGATTGGCAGATTATTTCTAGGATTGATGTCCCCCCTAACTTTTAGGACAATGAACCATCCACTATCATACTCAATAAACATTCTGATCTGGTTGTAAGCTGCAAGAAAGTACAAGGGAAATACCTTCTCCTCCATTCACCATGCATACATACCAGATGACATGATTTTGCTGTTTGCCTCATAGTTTCATGCAAAATCACCATGCAAAAATAAAAGAAACTGCTCACAAATATACTTATTTTCAGAAAGGCATTCAGAAATTCAAAGAGACCATGCTTAACAAAGAACATTTTCACTTAACACACAAATCAAAACATTCAACATTCTTATGAAATGCAAACTCTGGACAAAGACAAACCAAAATATCAACCGAAAATTTTAAATAGAATTCATAGAAATACAAAATGCACAAGATTAAAACCAAAGGCTATAATCCAATTTAAATAAAATCAAATTTAAATTGAAAGATTGCAATAAATGGTTGCTCATTGTATAATATAATTCAAATGTTGTAATCAATAAACCAATAAATCAATAAACAAATCAAATCAAATCAAATGCAAAACTACTGTACATTTAAATTCAAAGAATGCATGCAATCAAATCAAAATTGCAATCACATTCAAAGCTGCAATCAAATTTGAAGATAACAATGAAATTCAAATATTACAATCACATTGCAAACAACTTATTGATATTACTTTAAACAACAAACTCAGAATGTCCCACAGGCCAAGATGCTGCAAAATGCCTTTAAGGGAAACTCAATAAAGTAGTTTCAAATAAAACACATATCAAATATGCAAAACAAATTCACAAGAATTAACACAAATGTACAATTCAGCACAGCTACAGTGCAATAACTTAATTACTCTTTGAGCATGTATAGTTGCGATTCAGAGAAACAACAAAAACCAGACAAAAAAAAACAATGGATGATCGATTTTGTTTAAAAATCAACATAAAAATGACCACAATTTCCCTTGTATTGCATTTGTTACATATGTTCACTCATACAAATGTCAATATGGAAGAAATTGTCGTTTGTTCCCAATTCTAACTTTGTAAAGATTTCAAATTTTGTCAAGTGAGAAAGATCAGTCGTGCAAACAAGAAATTAATTTTCATTTATTCCAAACTGTGCATTATACATAAGAAACTATAGAAGTACAGAACAACATCAAACTGAAGAGTGTTAGTAAACCTGTTTCACTGAAAATATTTGTCCCAATAATTGTAAACTGCACACTGGCTATTTTAAGGCATGTGACACGTAGAGGCATCAAGGGCTAAAATGTTACAAATCTTTCACAAAATCCCACCAAAACTGCATCAAATTTGACCACATGACTGATTATTTTTTTGTTTACTCTTTCATGCAAATTTGGCATGTATGAATAAACAAATCCCTCTTTATCTTCTTGTATAGGCCGATGTAATTTAATTCTCTGCTAAAATTCTTTGAAAAAGAGCAAACAATTTAGAAAAGGAATTTATTGATCTATAAAACATATCTCAACCACTAACAATTGTAAACTATTCTCATCATTTTCAATGAAAGGTGAGAAGAACTAATGAGAATACCAGCAGTCTTTTGCACTACTGCATACACTACAACATTTTGCAATTTGCATATATTCAAAAAATGCCAAACAAACTTCTAGTGTAAAATCAAGAATTAAAGATGCAAATGAGTTTCTCCGAAGGAAGATATTTTAGAAAATCAGTCTAACCCAAATATGCAATTATGGAACAACCTTCTGCCTTTTTCCCACTCTCCCATCAGGAAACTAAATACATAATTTAAGAGGTTGAGTATAGTGTACATTGAAGAAGATACACAAAGTTCTTAAGAGTACATTCAAGATATACACAAATTTGGTTTGGATATATTTTACCCTCCTTATATAATTTACCTTCCTTATATGTGATTAAGTTAGATTGTAATCTATCATTCCATCACCCATTAATTTGACAGATGTGGTTAGTAGGCACAGCAATACTTCCAAGAGTTCATCAGTGAATAAGAGCACACAGAAGGTGCCTGTGGGCTACAAGGATTACTTAGTGATCAGGCATGTCCGCCCATCTTGTTTCGGACAAAAATATTGTGAAAACACTACTTTACTATCGCGATCCCCTCAGGGCAAATCACATTTCAAGTTTTTAACAGTTTGAATCCAATGACTGGTGTAGAAAGTCTACCGTCAAAGTGTGACATCATCTCCCACTTCCTAAAAACAATTTGTTGAAAACTAAAATTTAACATTTTTTAATGAATATAAAATTAATTTTAAGGTACTGAAATAATAAAAGGTAGTAAATAAATATTCTCATAACAATCCAGTATGAAATGGTTGTAAGTTGCAAAATTCAGCATAATATTTCAATTTGGTATAAAATGCCTTTTGAGGCATGAGGGATAATGTTACTTTCAGTCTCTTTTAGTCCTTTCTACACCATTTTGTTCCTTGTATGTCCTATGATATAAACCTAATTGACCGCTGAACTTCTGTAACTTCTCATAACTCACAGAATATTAAGTCAAACAAATTTATCATCAGAAATATCACCGACCAAGAAAGTATCTTCATTTTTATTTCAACCACTGAAGAGGTTGGGAGTTTCTAATATAAACAAAATGACCATTTAAAATCAATAAAGCAATTACTCTTCTTGATTGGCTATGATAATTTTTCAATAATTTCAGCACTTCACTTTTTGGACCTCTTTGTTAAAACAATGACCTCGTTGAAAAGTTGGGCTAATTTTTAAAATGTGTTCAAGATATTGATTTCTCACAAATAGCAATTTCACAAGATCCACAATTGTGTGACCAAGAAGAAACAAACAGATTGGATAAACAGGGAGTTACTGTAACTTCAAGAGAGGTTTTAATCGAGTTAAATCCTAGGAAATCTGAGAAATTATGTCAATGAGTAATAAAAGCAAGAGGAATTTTTCAAGAAACAGTTGAAATTCTAAATGGCTGAGACAGGTTTGCTGTTCAGTATTGCGATTCTTATCGTTGATTGTACATTTTGTATAATTTTTTAGAAGACCAATAAATGTTATTAACATCAGAAATAACCTATTTTTAAAAATGTTGAAAACAGCTTCTATTTTCAAAAAGGATTTATATTATCAAAATGGACTGGAATAAAGCCTTCACATTACCATTATACTCCTTTTTTTGGTACCTAATAAACTCTGTACCAAAATAGCAAGCAAAAACTCTGTTTGCTATTCTGGTACATAGTTTATTAAGTACCAAAAACAGAGTATAATGGTAATGTGAAGGCTTTATACCAGTCCATTTTGACATTAGAAATCCATTTTGAAAATAGAAGCTGTTTAAAGCTTTTTTTTTAATTTGTCTCTCAATAAAGGCCATTGATTGATTGATTGTTCAAGAATCTCCTCAAATTTGACTCTCCTATTGATACAAGTACACAAGTTTTTACCCCACTGGTTTACCAATCACTGTCATAAAAACTTTTTGTCAGAACTTTTGTAGAAAAACATTCAATAGCCAAGGTAAAAGCATCATTTTCTAGATTGATTCTAATTTCTGTATTAGGTACTGTACGTTTAAACTATTGGTTATTTTGTAAACATCTAAACAAACTCTCGTTTGTGTAAATGTTTAGATGGTACAGCCCTACTAGAATCACACATCAAACTTGTGCTCTATGGAAATTTCTACTGAAATACAAATAGTGGGAACAATATTTTTGAGAATTAAAAAAAGTTTGTTAGTAAGAACACACACCTAACAGGATTTCAGGCATATGATGCCAGTGATAAATCTGCTAAAAATAATTCAACTTTGCCCCTTTAATCTGTGATGAGGATATTCAGACAGTTAGCTCTTTTCTATCTCCACCATACTCCCAGAGGCATAGGAAGTGAGGGCAAGGGGCATGCTGCCTCATCTGAGAGGATTTCAACCTCCCGAATACATGCTTTCTGCCCAGTTGGGAGGTAAAATGGGGAAAATATTAAGAAAAAATTGAACAAAATTGGTTAAATTGAACCAAAATTTGGTTAAATTATTGGAAAATTAGGGCTTAAATTTCATCAAAATTGTCAAAATTTCCCTAAAATTGAAGAATAGTTCCTGAAAAGTAAAGAAGATTTTCCGAAAATTGAAGGAAATGTCCTGATTAGCAGCAATGTTTCAAAGAAACTTAAGTTACCAGTGCAAATTTTTGTTTGAAACAAGGAAATTTTAGGGGCTCTTGCCATGCCACCCCCCCTCACCCCTGAGAGGTCACCTAACCTACATTCCTGCTCACTCCCATCTCCCAAGAAGAACAATTCATGATAGCTCATAACAAATTCAGAGGTATTGCTAAAATAGCTTTGTCCCATTGTATTAATAAAATCAAATGACAACATCAATAAAAACAATTAATTTTTTTCTGCCAACATTTATACCTCTTAAATAAATAAAAGGGCAAGCAAAATTATTCCAAAATGCAGACATCGTAGCATACTGTAAATAGAACATCCCACGAGAACACTTAATGTCCGTTCCTCTTTACAGAGGTACGTTACTTACTCTTTGGATATCGTCGAGCCCTTGGACGTGATGCTGAGAAAAAATATGAAAACGCCATTAATTTTCACACTACTCTCTCATGCAAAAAAAAGAAATTATGAAAGGAGGTAGCGTGACTAATTTCAAGGGTGATTACCCACAATTTGAGTATTTATATTTCAAATTCTTCTCAGCTGTGAACAAGCATCAATCTCCCAGCAACCAATAATATGCACAAATGAACTTCCTTCAGGAAAAGTAGGCATACATTTTGTATTAAAGCAACTATGGAACAGAACCTCGAATTCATTTGGTCATGCTAAAGTAGGAACTTTGTTGTACTGTATGTCTGTATGTGCGTTGTACATATTTCTTTTAGTTCTGGCTATTTGCACGGATAGTGAATCCATGCAAATACCGTATTTTCTCTAATAAACGCCCCCCCTCTAATAAACGCCCCCCATCATTTTTCATACTTTTAGGATGTAACAACGTACGTTTAACTTACCGAAAGTGACTTGAAAAGGCTGTAAGTCGAACATAACCAGGTGGAAAATAGGCAAAGAGTATATTCCATTAATAATCCATGCACAATAATGCTAAAAATACAAAAATCGCTTGAAGAAACTAATATCATAGGCCTAAAAGAAATTGCAGTTCTTTTGTAAGTTACATTTTTTTCTTTGTTTGTTTGTTTGTTTGATGAGGTCTTAACGGCACCACGACAACGAAGGTCAAATTGTGCCTGAGAGGTCAGATCATTTTAGAGGAGTAAGGAAAGAGACCAGGGAAGAATGAGAGAAATTCAAGAACAAAAGCCAGAAAGCTGTGATCGAGAGAGGAGGTGCATGGGAAAAACTAAAAACAGAGTAGAGAGGGGGTGGAAGAGGAGGATTAAATATGGTTGTAGAGGGATGCATGCTGAAGGAAGGAGACTATTTTATCTGGAGGATTTTTTTGGAAGAACTCAGCAATTGAGTTGTGGGGAGCGAGAGAAGCTCTGGGAAGGTTGTACAGGGGGCAAGCAAGGAGAACGTGTTGGATTTTTTTCTTTATACTTTACCCTCGAATAAACGCCCCCCTGTTTTCCAAATGCAACGCCCTGGGGGCGTTTATTAGAGAAGATACCGTAAGCATCATTTGCTGCGATTAATTTACACAAATCCGAAATCCTTCAATCTTCTTGATAGTGGTTGCACAGACATAGGCAGTCAGCTCCCAGTGTCGCGTTAATGAGGTGTCGTGACGTCATTCTCTTCGGTCAGAACTCCACCCACTTTCAGAATTTCACAGTATTTGTGAAACTGATCACTCGATGAGACCATTTACTATCACATGGGGTGCCAAATGACAATGTTGTAGCAATAAAGATAGTAAGCTGATGGGAGTTCATTCGTCTTTCGAATGATACCAAATTTTTCATATTTTCCATTTTCAATTTTGCATAAATCTCATTTGGATTTGTGTAGTGAAATATTGGCTTAATTTTCTGGCCAAAAATTTGCTGAAATCGTGACTCACTTTTTTCGAATCGGAGCATAATTTTTTGATAATTCGTTTGGTGATGCAATAAGCTTTCTGTCAGTACTAAATTTGTGTGGGCCCTGTGGCTATTAGTGAAAGTGAAGTTGAAAATTGACCATTTTGTCTTCATGATTTTGGTCATGATGAGTAGGTCTGGGATGCTGTTTGCCATTCCATATTGACATGTGAGTTGTAAATGGTGGAAAATATTTTTAGTTTGTTAATTTTACTTTTTTACAAATTATCATTTTATTTATTGTGATTTTACTTGCTTGGTTCTAAGTATTGTTTATTTTTTATAGTCCAAATGCCAAATTTAGGATATGCTTGGAATTCAGCTCATTGTTAATTATAATGGAATCTACATGAGGATTGAAATGTTAGTTTGCAGTGTACCTGCAGGGCCTGCCATGAAAAGTAAGGATACTACTATACTACTAATTAATTTTCATGGGCTATTTTTCCCAGGCAGGATATAAAATATAAGATTTTTTTAGGCCTACTTATGGTGCAGGTGTTAAATTATGCCAGTTTATTGGTATGAAATCACTGCATTAGGTCACAAAATGATACACCATGACCAAGCAAGATACCTGACTGTTAACTTGTTGTGTAGGCCTTCTCGATCTGTATGAATAATATGACTCAGTGAAGTGATGGTTAAATACTTGTTTTCCGCATTCTGCTTTTTCTGTATAGCTAGTGTTAAGAAAATTCTAGTGGCGGTGATTGTACAAACAATTGCTTTAAACATAATAAGGAAGAGATGTGATATCTTTGTCATTTTTAAATCCATGATTTTGTTTTGGGGTAAAAGAACAATTAGACCTGCATTTAGTGCATCTGGTATGTTACATTCTGTTAAGACTTTTTGTGTTTAGAAATTGTATCTGGAGGTAAAAGGCAGTATGTATTAAGGCAAACACCAATTTTCATTGACAGAAGTGTGTGACTTTTTTTGGTGAGACTTTGCCTTTTCATTTGGTTTCTTTAAAGTCAAGTCACTTTTTATCATCATGCCCTAAAATTTTAAGGAAAAAAAAGAAACATTACCAGATTTCTAAATCTGTTAGAAATAGACTTAATAAAATACAGTGGATTTCTCTTGTAAGTTCTTTTTTTATTAGGTATCTGTTTGGAAATTGAATGCGTACATCAACATTAAGAATGTAGACCTCAACTTACTTTACTGAGTACTAAGAGGCTTACCGTTTCTGAACATACAGCAGAGGCATTAATTCTTTGCCGTGTTTCATTTCAGGGATCTTAACAATGAAGCATTTCCATATATAATATATATATATATATATATACAACTAGTGAAATATTTGAAATCTTCATACTATAGACACTGGTTTTTAGCATAAATAATTTTTATTAAATTGGCATTTTTCACACAATGATTTGGGTTTTTAGATCATCGAGGGTCAGTGGTTTATGACCAGTTAGCTGCGATTACCTACTAGATTCGTTTTAATTTGTACAAGTTTTGCAAATGCCCTGACACAATATCACCTTTCAACGTTACTTTAACATCTATAGTTGTTTTGTTTTTTTTTAGTTTGTTTTTTACAGGAAATTCATGCCGAAGCATCAAAAGGAAATTGTGTTTTTTTGAAGAAACACAAGAAAATAGAGAAATCTTTACACTTGTTATTTAGTGTATTAATACATTGGAAATATTAGTAAATGTAATATAACCCATACTGAACTACTGAGTAGCAACTTTCTATACTGTAGGAAGTAGGCTTGGGCGATATATCGATATTTCGATATATTTCGATATTGACCTATATCGATATGGCCGATATTGAGTTCAAGGGTCATATCGATATATCGATATTATGTTTTTTTAATAATACACAATACATGAATTATTAAAAAGCTAAACATGACTTTCAAACATCCAAGTATTTTTTTATTAAACAGCCACTAAAAGTTAATGAATTTCATTTATATCAAAGTTTCAGGCACTCAGTTATGATAAAACTTATTAAAACATTAATATTGTGATAACAATTACCCCAAAATCCTTCCATGAACAAAGACCACTTGACTCATGAGTACAGAGGCATTGCGCAATACTTCAATTTTATACTTGATGGCTTACGATGTTCAGACAACAAAAATCATAAGATGTTGAATCCTCAAACATCGTTTTAAATTTCCTCAAAAGGAATACTGAATCTGAATTTTTATATCAAACAATCATTAATTGACAAATTACTGACAAAACTATGAGGTTTTTCTCACTATTTTGTTCGTTCAGAAAGTCTAAAGTAAAAGTGACAGACTGGTCTTGCCAGATCGATCAGATAATGTACAGTGCAGTAATTACATACACTTAGAATCACTGTACAGTCTATGTACACACATACCATCTAGGCTATCACTGTTTCTTCTGAGTAACAACACTCGTGCGATGATTGAAGCAGACTAGAAATTGGATAATACGCATCATATATAGACTTCTGAATGTCTAGAAGTCCATATAATGCTACCAAAATAATGCCTTTTCAGTACAACTTTCATAAGAAGTAAGTGAGTTATAAAATTTTAGGAAGAATTGGCGCCGATTTTCGTAAGGCATACAGTGTAGGCCTAATACCAGTTCCACAACATTTTTTTTTTTTTTAAGAATATGCTGAGGTCTAAACTTTTTCAAAGTTTCTGTGATTGATCTTTTGAGATAGAAACCATGTAAAGAACATTTTAAAACGCAATGGGTGTTTATTTAAAGATGATATGTTTATATTTTGCAGTGATTTCTATTAATTTGTACAAAAGTTTTACTTAACTTTTTTTTGAGCCGTGAGATTACCTTGCCCAGAACAGTACATACGACTTACGTATGACGTTCTATAATTTGCATATCGATATTTCGATATTATCGATATTTTACAGGCGATATATCGATATTGCATAATGTTCAATATCGCCCAAGCCTAGTAGGAAGTCAGTTAAACTGTAGCAAATCAAGTAGTGACCATCATACATACACTGCAGAAACTGTTCATCATAGTGCACATTTCTATGTTCTTTGGAACAGAGTTCCTGAGAACATACTGTGATCTTACCAAGGATCCAGTCACGTCACTGCATTCTTTAATCAAGCATATCTTGAGTCAGTACAGTTGAATCTGTGTAGAAATGACTGGTGTGCTAAGTCTACAATGGAAAGTTGGCGTCTTCTTAACAGAATAAGATTTTTGAATACTTTCTTCAACATTTTGTTTCTTTTGAAGTCCTCTTTCATATCAGATAGACTTGCCTGACCCCTGAACTAATCCTTTAAAGAAACTTGCTTTAAAGTAAGTTGGCACAGAAATTAAAATCACTTATTATAGTGACTTTATATTAAGCTTCCTTTTGTCTTGAAGTGTTGAATGCTCCCAACATTGGCATTGCGAGGAAACCCTCGCATTTCCATGGTACCACGTCCAAGAACAAAGTGGTTACAATTTTCGTAACCACATTTTCTAGTGTCACTAAATATCATTCATTACAAACTAAAATTTATATACAGTATATCTATGATATCTGAAGTGTATATTCCTTTGTTATTTTCTTTAAAAATGACATGTTCGAAGTGAATAAAATGCAAATTTATTGTCATATATCGCCTATCACTTTGTGCACATCTTTATAGCAGGCCTACAGTATTCATTTACGAATGTATGATACTGATGTAAAGAATACTACATGATCACAACTGATCAATCACGTTGTATCATACCATATCTTTCAAAATGGACATTGCTACTCGGCAAAATGGTTGATCGTCAAACTCTTGACTTGCCTTCTCTGAATTCATTCCATATTTCTACAGATTTCGGTGCATAAGAAATTTTTTCATTATACAAGTGAAGAACTTTTAAGCCCCAAACCGAAAAAGTGGTTCTTGACCACATTTTCCGACACCAGTTTTTTTTTAATTTTTAATCGTTAGAAATCCTCTGATTTTCATTATTTTTTGCACAAAATATTTCTTCAAATGTTAATGGGTAGTATGTTCAACCCTTTATCTGCCTACATTTCATGTATTGATAACATTTTTTGCCGTAACGAAGCTGTAACCACAATTTCCGAATAACTAATTAAAATAATGTCACATGGCCGAGATTCACGTGTCCATAATGGACCAATCACATACTGGAGGAATCTTATTGACCAATAGTCTGGAGGAATCTTAGCTGTCTGCACAATTCATGCACGGTATGGGAGCATGCGTATGAAAAAATATTTTCAAGCGCACATATCATATGTGTGTTATACATGAAGGAAATATGCGCGTGTATTGCTGCTTACATTTTTTTCACAATAGTCGAGATGTGATATGATCAGAACATGTATTACTCTGTGACCAGAATGACTGTGTGACATCAGATTTTGATAATACAAGATTCTGGTGTCATGAAGAATATTCAAGAGAAAAGATTGCTTTTTTGTTATGACAGTGCACTCCTGTTCAGGTTACAGAAGGGTTTCATTTGCAAGTGACCTAAGATTAAGATGGTGGGCATGTTTCAAATGATATGATATGAAACTATTGAATGAACTAACTTCAAGTTAGATCTACTATAATAATATATTACAAAATACTGATTAATTTCAGTCACTCAAATTTTAAAAAAAAAATATGAAAAATTGCTCTGTGAATTTTTCAACTTTGTTTGCTTTGGTTGAAGCTTGAAGGCAACCTTAGATTTGTTTAAAGAGGGAATCTTGTCTCAAGACAATGACTTGACCCGTCACCAATAAATCCAATATACAATTGTATTAATGTAACATCACTTCACTCTTTGATTGGCTTGTCAGTGATTATGTAAATATTTTGACCAATCAGAAATGTTGGATTGCAGTGTATTCTTATCTTCAAGTTAACTAACACAATATCCCGTCTTAAATGATAGGCTACTATATCTCCCCTGTAACAGCAGCAAAATCCATCACTGACTTGTACAGGGTCTTTCATGTCCCGTTCATATATTCAAAGACTTCTTCCTTCATTTTAAAGTCAAGACTAATTCACAAGCCAATTAAATTGGACAGCAATCCTGAAGAGCAATGCAACTAGGGCATGAATTCATAACCATTCAAACATTTATGATTAAAATACAACATGCACAGTACATCATATAATATTTACATTAGGTCTTAAAGTTCAGTTGGTGTTTAAACTGTTCTTGTCTCACCTGTTTCTCTCAAACGTTTTTCATGTACAGTAAAAAATGTGTTTTACATGTTCTTGATCACGGCAATGAAAGCCCTCATTTTTCGTAGGAATACTATTCTTTAACACCCTGACTCTACCATGCGACCCCGTTTTCAAACCCCCTTTTTCTATCAATAGAATCAGGATTTTACCAAACTTATGTAGGAGTAATCTTAGTATTATTTAAAAGTACTTAAATATTTCTTTATAAAAATGTAAGTTTTTATCAGAGTTATGTTAAAGATTTTTGGGAAAAAATTAACTTGAAAATAGGTAAAACTCAAAAATTGCTAAAAAATGTGGGGTTTTTCAACTTACCAAATTTCCAAGATGACTTTTTTGCTTCAAAATCAAACATTAATATTGATTTCTTGTCAATTTTTTATTATACCTATCTGAAATCTTTTACCTGGGGAAAATTTCCAGTAGAAATTTTTCATGAATTTTTGCCATTTTTGATAATATTTTTTCAAAAAGTCCTGTACCAAACCGTACATCATTCATGCTTCGTTGAACCACCGTTTGAAACTGCTCACATTTTCCTTTTATTTGATAAAAGAATAAAGGCATGACCCCTTCAATTTTGATCCAAAGCTATAAGAATTAAATTTCACCTTTGCGTAAACAATAACTACATACTAAAGTGTAGCGGTTATCAACACCTACAGCAGCACACGAGTGCACCAGGTTCAAGCCTCTTGTGAGACTTACACCAGAGTAGAGGCTTACACCATAATATAGTTTACAAATTGACATAAAAATCTGATGAACACACCAAGCCAATTTAAAAAATTCCTAAAATATCCAATGGCCATTTAACAACCTTTTGAATATTCAGGTCTTAAATATGTAAACATGCAAATTTTCATGGAAACCTACAAATTCTTCCACAATTTGATAAAGGAAAGTAATTATATCTGGCAAAGAGCTTTTGGATCTTTTCCCTACTCCTAATCAACATCTAGAGTTGAAAGGTCATCAATCCTCATTATTTTCAAGATGGAACATAAGGAAAAAATGAAAATAATTAATTACACACCGCAATAGGCTACAGTATATCGCATAACAAAAATACTCAAACTTCCAACAGGGATAACTCAAAAACTAAACATGGTATTTTTGAAATTGATGAGAAATTAAATCTCAGATAACCTTTCAACTTCTCTTGGTAAACCTTTGTTTTCCCTTAATTGTATGTTTAATTTGAACAGATCAATGACCAAAAATGTAACCCTCTATGAATTTTTAACAGCTAGTTGTTCAGAGGAAGTACAGTTCAAATTACTTGCAACCTAATGTAGCCTTTAATAGGACTGTACAACTACAGTAGTGGCATAACGAACGAATGGAAGGAAACTATGCAATCCGAAACCAATTCCGTAAATTATCATTTTGAAGTGTTTTGGTTATTTTATATTTTTTGAAAGACCCAAGGGAAGGTTTACAAACTTTTCACTGCACTAGGTGGTAAGAGCAAGGATACAGACTTTCACAGTGAATCAAAGGTACCAAACAAGACTTTATGTAAACCTGCAAAGCTACATAAATGTATACACATATATATCAAGCTAGCTACTGTAAACAGGGCCGGATTAAGAACTTGATGGGCCTGGTCCTGAGCTCTGATCAGAGGCCTAGGAGAACAACTTTTGAAGCACAATCAAATGACTGTTTTTCTTGTTTTTAATATTGCAAAACTGTTAATTAATGTTTTGATTGTGTTGTGTAACAAAAGACTTTAAGTGGATATTTAAAAAGTCAAGGATGCACAGTACTAATACATACCCCCTTTGCCTGCACAGTGCTTTTTATCATCATTACCATTTCAAAACCTTTACAACCATATATGCAGGCCTATTAAGCATATTTGTTTCACAAACAATAAGTATATGACATAGAGAACCAAAAAAGGAAAACAAAATATATTTTCACAATGCTATTATTGGCCTATTTTTTCCAGAGAGTCCGGGGCTGCAGCCCCATCAGGCCCCGCTTTGCTCCGGCCCTGACTGTATATCTTGAGCTGGGTGTGTGTGTGGGAGGATCTTAGTGGCCCTTTAAGAGGGGGGGGCAGGTGTTCTCTTTAACAAAATATGATTCTCTTCAAAAGCCACATAGGTTAATCAATACTTTTAATCATTGAAATATTTCAGAAGCAGTTCTCTGTTAACTGCATATTATAGAGCATTCAGTTAATTTATTAGTATGGCTAAAGTCCTTTACCATTCCCCTTGGAAATACCTATGGGAAAGATCCTCAACTTTACCAACCATAAACTCATCCTAGTGACCCTTTACCCTTATTCTACCAAGGCTTTGAAAAAAGTAAGCCCAATTTACAAAACTTTTTTTTTTCATATGTATTTTTGACAACATTCCTTTCATTTTATTTCATCACAAGTTTGGTTGGAATGGAGGCTAAGATATTTATCTTTTGAGTAATAAAAGCCAATTTAGGAAATATTGGACAAAAATATGCAAATTAAGCAATTTTCAGCTAAATTTGGTCAACAAGTAGTCAATCTTTGCAGAAGTATAACTTCTTGTCAATATTGAAAACAGAGATTTGTGTTACATATTTAGATTCTTTATGAAATTTCCTTTCCAATAATTATAATCTTTAATTTTTAGAAAGAAAAAAAAGATAAAAAACATCAAAAATGATATTAGTCAAAAGACCCAAAATGATATTAGTCAAAAGACCCCTGAAAGCTGCATCAGAAAAATATTAACGCAGTGGTCACGGTGAGACTCGAACCCGCAGCGCTCGCGTGCTGGCCGCGTACATTTCCTCTGCACCATGTCACCGTTCAAATTGGAGAGGTGAAATATATTTCTTATGGAAAAGGTTCTAAATAGAGGGGGTATGCCTTTATTTATATATCCAAAAAAAGGAAATTTCAAGCACTTCCAAACGGCGGTTCAACTAAGCATGTGCGATGTACGGTTTAGGTACACAATTTTTTGAGAAAAAAACGGGTCAAAAATGGCAGAAATTCATGAAATTTAGAAGAAATTTCTTCAGAACGAAAGATTGCAGGTAGGGATTATAAAAATTAGACCAGAAACCAAAACTATCATGTCTTAGGACTTGTTTGATTTTGAAGTTAAATGTGATCTTGAAGTTATTGTAAGATTTGAAGAAAAAAAATACATTTTTTGTAAATTTTTCAGCAATTTTTGAGTTCTACCCTTTTTCTCAAAGTATGACCCCCATATGACCCATTTTGTAAAAGAAATATCCGAGTACTTTAAAATGATAACAAGATTACTCCTATAGGACTATGGTAAAGTCTTGATTTTAATTTTAGAAAACGGTGGTTTAAAAACTGCGATAGCGTAGTAGAGTAAGGGTTAAGAGGGGCACTAGGAAGGGGATCAAACCTTCACAAAAGAAGGGGCAAAGGGGATCGCACCCCAATCATAGCAAAGCTAGACTACGCCTATGGAACTGCCATCTTACAAGGTTAGAAAATTTGAAAACAACTATTTTATTACTACCTCATACAACTTTACTTAAATAATATAAATATCCATCTCAAATAAGTCATTGAGCAGATTCATCAACCATGAAGAATCAAGAGTGCAACTTTGGTGTTCAGATCACAGTTTACCAAATTGTTTACAATACAAGATTTCGCAATGTGCTTATTTCACTGAATATGAACAATTTCTTGAAAACACCCACAACTGAAGATGAAATCCATTAATGACAAACAAAGTATCAGAAGCTGTTAACCTTTTTAAAATTCATGAATTGCACATAATAACATAACTGATGTATGTATGTATGTTGGTCTTGTAACTTGATGGTGAACATGCAACACTTTTGATGTGGTAACCCAATGATGTTGATTCCAGCAAGACCCTCATTTTGAAGTCATTGTTTATATTGGGATATTTGGATTCATTCAGGCTGTGATTCCAGTATTTGAAACTTCCATATTTTCCTTAGAACTTGCGCTCAACACAGCCTAGTACATTTTTAAGGGTCTTTTATTATTCATACAATCTTGCATCATAATCACTCATGATTTCTATTCCATTAATTTTGATTGCCTTTACAGTATCTCCATTACCTAACATTTCTTCTTTTTTTTCTTTAAAGCGTTCACTTATTATTAATAATAACAAAACTGTATACATCGTTTTTAATATTATTCGTTTCTTTGTATCTGTTACCTAATTCATCATAAAGCAAGAGGTATACACTGAGGTCAATTTTCATAAACAAGTACTACAATACTAAACCTCTTTAAGAAGCTAATTTTAATTAATACCTTTGATGTCACAATTTATATTGAATGTACACAATTTCATTTTTCTATCAAATGTGGAAAATTCATCTTCCCAATGACAATGACATAATATTGCTTTCAAAAGAGCTATTTATTTCGTTTTGCTTTTGATGTTTTTCAAGATCTGTATCAAATTCCATTGCATATTTCTATTAATAACAGTAAGCTAATATAAACATAAAGCAAGTTATTCTTATATACTGTCATTTCCATTCTATAAGCTGTCTGTATAATAAATGAAAGGAATGCAAAATCATGAGATTAATTGCTTTGTCTATAAAGTTGCTACTCACTTTACACGGCATTCTGTATCATATTTCTTGGACTTTTTACAACAAATCATTATGATATTGAGTTACTTCCATAATATATAAACAAAAGAAAGTGGTAGATGAGCAATGAAGAACAATGGGTTGATAATTGTCTATTCATATATCACAAATTTGCATGACAATTTGCATAATAAAGGTCATGTATCGTGATTAAAATGTGGCAGGGTACATTTATTCCACAATAATTACTGATTGGTCTATCAGTTTAAGTGCACATTGGACCATTTTATGTTGACCAATCAAAACAAACGAATTAAAATACATTTACCTATATAACTTGCCCTTTAAAGAAAAGGTATCGTCCCATGAAAACAGTCAGAAGTGAACGGCACCGTGTGTGTAACGTCACTTCCAGTTTTTATTTTGCTTATTGATTGCAAGAATTCTGTGATGTTATTGATAACATCGCAGATTTCTTGCGATTAATAGGAGAAATTAACAAACGGGAAGTTGTTACCAGCACGGCGCCGTTCACTTCTGACTGTATTTATGGGACGATACCTTTCCTTTAAATTCAACACGCTCTTAAATGATCAAATTCACACTTAAATAGGTTTCTTCTTTTTTTTTTCTTTTTTTTTTGTGGTTTTCTATTTATTTAAGGCAGCTACGTCTTTTACATTCTACCAGACCTAAAAAGAACATAGAATTTGAAGCAGTCCTTACATTTTGAAAATAGTATACTTTTTGTAGGATTTTTTATCTGTGATTTTAACACCTAAGAATCCAGTAAGATGTCTAAAATATTTACTATTATTAAAAGCCAGATATCATGATAACAGAGATGAAAATATGCAATACAATTAAATGCATTTGCTATACCTAGATATGTAAGTTCAAAAAAGATCATTACAAAGAATCTTTTAGATGTTCTAATACTTTGAAACTGTTATTGTGTAGAAACCGCTGCAATCTCTTATATTAAAGCAAAGCCACATAAAGTAGACTGAAGAGACAAAAGTTTTATTGCAGTTCTTTGATCTCTAAGAAAACACAACTTGGAATTATAGTTGTTATGACAGGTCTAAACAGCTTTGTATATACTGAAAGACACAAGATTCCTGTACACCAAACTGGTATGCGAATATTTTACAGCTCCCTGCTTTAAATAAACTTTGGCCTCAATGGAGCAATTGTAAATCCCTCATTGAATCCCAACGAGTAGGCTGGTTAAAGGTCAGAAAGTAAATTAAGTAAGACTTTTATACTGATTTAAAAATAATGAATGGTAGGGCCACCATGATGTTGACTTATGACATACTTCTTTTTTTTTTATAATTAAAGATTGCATTAATGTTTATATGCATTTTTAATGAACTAGGACTTGGCCGGAGTAGAATGACCCGACTTTAGGAGGGTCATTCGCGAGTGCAAAGTCCTTAAACCATGCATTAAATACAAATAAAAACACAATGCCAAAACATTAAAGTTTTTTTTTTTTTTTTCCGTGCTAGATTATTTAAAATGCATAAAAATTTTTAAAACAATCAAAATCGTATTTCGCTTTGTTAAGAAATTCACCTGTTGCAAAAATGGACTAAACCAAAAACTGAATGTCATGCATTTCCTGAATTTAATGCACAGGTCATGACAATGCAAATACTCCATTGAAATTTTACAAGTGAAGAAAATGTATGTTTCTTTTGACCTGTTTCAACTATTTAGCAACTATTTCAGGATTATTACAGAAAATGTAAAAAGTGCTCAAGCTTGTCAAACGTTTGAAGTCTTATGCATGACAAAAAACACAGAGAACCACACAATATTATCTTTTGATGTGCTAAACTACTAACTACTTTTTGGAAAGTATCAAATCAAAAGCACTGCTGATCCAAAGATTGAGCTCTTTTTAAATTAAATGATGATAAAGATTCAAGTTCCTTGGGTACAAACTTTCAGGACTCCTTCCCAAGCTCCCTCCTACAGTACACTGTTGGAGGACTCTATCAATGAGTTTTGATGCTTTTATAGATTTCTTTCCACATAACAGAGCATTTTGACACTTGGGAGGTAATATTGGAGAGGTTGTGTGGGTAAGGACTAAGCATCCACAACACAGGTCCCTATTTTCCTCCTCCCTGCCTTTCATTTCTTCCACCCTCCCCATTTTGGTCCATGGTACCCTTTCCCTTTCTGACTAAAGCCTTAGAGGTTTGATAACATCATACAAATACAAACAAACAGATTATCTTAGTAGTTTGTTTGATGAGGGCTTAATGGCACCATGACAACGAGGGTCAAATTGTGCCTGAGAGGTTAGATCATTCTAGGAGTAGGCAAGAAAGAAAACAGGGGGGATTGAGAGAAATACAAGAACTAAAAGTCAGAAAGCTGGAATCGAGAGAGGAGGTGCATGGGTGAAAAAAACAAATAAAATCAAGGGGGGTGGGAGAGGAGGACTAAATATGGTAAAAGAGTAAAACAAAAGAGTAAACAAATATATGCCTAGTTTATTGACTACCATATTTTACTGTACTTCGGATGATTTCACATAACTTTGTGATCTCTTTACTTTCCTTAACACAAAACCACATCATACACTATATCTCACAAACATGCTTGAAACAGCATTAATATCTCTTGCATGATACAACATCAATTAATGCTGATGAATTCATATGGAGATAAAAGCAATAATTGTTATCACTCCATGTGACAAATAAACCCACATATCAAACTTCTCAGTCATAACCAAACACATCTTTTTTTATCATCATCGCCAGCTTCATAACTTTGCTAATTGGCTATACCATTTCAGGAAAGGAGATAGGAGGGGTTTCATATGGCAGTATACATCAATGTCACCTATCAGGTACATAAAGAATGACAAGACAACTTCCTGGTTTGAGTTTGTACTGTCTTATTTTTTGAATATGTCATTCAAAATTTTGAATGATATTGTAAAGCTTTTGTATTTGCATAATAACCAAAGAAAAATCACTTCTGTCAAAATTTCCCTTTCTTCTTTTGCAAGTTAACAAATTTGTCAAATACTAGAACTCTTACACAATATTAAAGTTGCTGAGGTCCCTGGGGACCCAATGAGCTGGAAGGAAAGTACAGAAAGTAGCTTGTTTTTTTAATTTTAACTGTACCCGAAATCAACATCTAACTGTAAAAGAATTGTCATAATACTGCAAATGTGAATGAAATTTAAGAAAGAAACTAAATCTTCACATTTTTTTGCTTAACATAAAAATACCCACAATTTTGATCACTTGATACTGCAGTTGTGTTCATTAATATTTTTGATCTATCTGGAAGTTGAAGAGAAATTTCTGTAAAGACTTCCAAAGACATTCAATGTGGAAAAAGGAAATTAAGGGGGAAATATCTACATGCATCATTACTATGGGTGGAATATTAATTACTTTTCCCACAAAACTTTATGAACAATAGTCACAAAATAGTCACAAGTTTTCAAAATATGAAGAAAAAAACTCCATGAAGTTAGCTAAGTTGAAGGCAGTTCATAAAAACTTGATGATTTCATTGATCATTTTTATTTTCAAATTGAGTAACTAATGATTTTAAATCATTAACAGTACCTCTGAATTAAACTTCAGCTTTCAACCAACCTTCCTAAATTTCAGCTGTGTACTTTGAATCTTTTAAAGTTGTTTTTTATTTTGTTACAAAGACATAAAATGCAATGGATTTACTATACATAGAAAACAGAAAGCTATGCTGCATTAAAGGATTAGTTTAGGGGTCACACAAGTCCATCTTTTATAAAAGAGGGCTTCGAAAGAATCAAAATGGTCTACCTACTGTGGTGTAGCGGTTATCATACCTGTCTACAGACCACGAGGCCCCGGTTTAATCCTGGGGTGGGTAGACACGCCAGTGCACCACAACTGGTTATCAAAGGCCGTGGACATTGACTTGGCTGTCGATGTTATATCTGTCCGTACGTCGTACCTGTGTTCTCGTCCGGGTCGTATTAAGCATTTCGTGATGGCATTTGTACTATCATAACCGAATACGCAGGCGACGACCACATCATTGTAATTGTGTGTTCAACTCTCTCTCTCTCAATCAAAATGGTGAAGAAAGCATTCAGAAATCTTCTTCCGTTTAGGGAGATATTCAAGTTTAAGGGAGGAGGCTCGTCTCATTCAAATATAGTAAAATTGGGGATGCGATATTTTGACGTCACTTCCGGTTATGGACGCAAGATCCGATCCACTGTCTGTTTGTACATGGAGTTAGAAGAGAACTCCATGGTTTGTACAGCCAGACACTAGTATGTACGTTGTGTGTGCCGAGTCACATACACAGCGCATTTCGTTACTGTGACGAGAAACTTTTCTTTTCTTTCTTCAATACGTTTGACAGAAAGCGAAGGTGAAATATTAGTATTATAATACTACAATAGTCACCAAATGAAAATTATTGAGAAAAAAGAAGAAGATGAAAGCAAAAGTCGCAATAAACGATTCTACCGGAACTAAATTGCTTCCAATTGCCATAACCACCTGGGCATACCGATCGTGTAATGACCTTGAAAGGATTTTTAATAACTACTGTATATACCTTGCAATACGAGACAATAAATCGCGCAGCAAAATTTAAACCAATCAAAAAATTGAAAGGAATTCTAGAATAATGTGCACATAAGACGATTTCGCTTCTTTAAAGCTCTGTCTTATCTGTGTACAAATGACTGATGTAGTAATTCTACTATGGAATGTTGACATCCTCATCCTCACATTCATAACAATTGTTAGTTTTTACTATTTAAATTATTTTTCCTCAAACTTTCTTCAGGTGGTATATTAATAATAAATACCCTTCCTAGATTCAGTTTTACTACTTTTCTGACATGTCCCATGGTTTTTAAGCCACAAAATCTCAGGACAATATATGATAGAATACATAAAGACTTTGAGGCATCTGAGGCTATGACATCACAACTAGTCTGTTTTCAGTCGTTTCTCGCAAATGCTACCAAACTTTAAACTTGAATATCTCCTTAACGAAATAAAAAAAAATAATGCTGTCTGCACTATTTTGTTTGCTTGACCCCTAAACTAATCCTCTGACCGTACAAATTTGCATGTTTTCTTGAGTAATCAAGAGTAATTTTTCTTTTTGGAGGAGGGCCTTTTCATGGTCTTCAATACATGTAGATACATACAGAACAATTTTGTTAATGTTGCCAAAGAACTTCACAAAGCCTTAAATACCAATACCAAAGCCAATTACATCTAGAATACTGCAGTTACTGTACCTACTACCTACACCTGTCCTAAATAACAGTAAGATGACAAGTCTATACATTTCTACAGAACTAGTTCAAAGACTTACAAGTGTATTTGAGGGAAGGAAAATAAAACTTCAGATTAGAATTGGACCGAGCAAAATTAATAAACCAATCTACCCCAGCACCATAAAATCATTATTCCAAGAATGCACTTGAGATCGTAGAATAAATAATCCGGACAACTACATATCAAACATAAACATTCATTTCTTATCTTAATTACGTATCCTATGCACTCAATGCACACACCTCATTAATGGATGACGTAAAGAAGATTCATCATCGTAAAGTTAATACCACACTCAAGTATTTATTGTTCTCGTTTATGAAAAAGGATGGGAGGGGAGGAGGGTCATACAAAGAAAGATGAACAAGACAAAGAATTATGGGGGAAAAATAAATAAAAGAGTTGACAGAACAGGGCAAGGGAGAAAGGAGGGGGAAAAGGAGAAAGGAGGGGGAAAAGGAGAGAGGGGGAAAAGGAGAGAGGGGAAAAAGGAGAGAGGGGGAAATGGATAAGGATAAAAGGGTAAAGTGGGAAAAGGGGCAAGGTGGGATATGGAGGCATGGTGGGTAAGGGATGGGAAGGCAGTGGGGAAAGGAGTGGGGAAAGGGAAAGCAGGAAATCCATTGCTTGCTTATCGTCTGCAACAATTTGAAGAATACTGACATAATTATAGCAATGCCAGAGTGGAGGTGTACATGTGGAAAGGGTCATCTAGAAAATGTGTGCTTTTTTGCAAAATTTGGTAAAAATGATGAAAGACATTTTTGCACAGCCCAGAATCCTGCCTGAACTGTCAAACAGCTTAAAGCCCTTTATATAGTAAAGATGAAATAGAACAATTAAAACAACAATGAAGTTAGTGCCACTCATAGGTGTAGGAACCGAGGGCCGAAGGAGGGGGCGGACCATGCCGCCACTTTTCGAAAAAATGACAAAAGTGCCCCCTTTGAAAATGAAAAGTGCTGCTCAACCTCAATTAGTCAAAGGTGCAAGAATTGATAATGGGAATGTATACACACTTTCAGACCCCTAGATTTGCTGTTTCACAGAGGCAGCCCACCCGAACCTCCGTAGGCCTGCCCTGCCCCCCTGGGGGTCTGTCCTGCCCCTCATAAGATTTTTTTTTTTTTTAGAATTGATTCTTTTAAACTTAAGAATCTTAATTGTTTGGTTTGTTAAAGTTTAACGGCACTGTGTCAGTGTGTCAAATGTGCCAAGAGATAGTGTTTACACAGGTACCTGAAATACCCGAGTACCTGACCGATTGTGTTGTTACCCGGTTCCGAAAATACAACCCGGGTATGGATTTTTATAATATTACCAATTGTAGACTGTTTCTGTTTCAGAATTGTATGTTAAAAAGAATAAATCTTAATTACAAGAATTATAAAGTGTATGTTTCCTTTCTATTCCAACAAAATACAATAAAACGATCACAAAATATTGTCACAAATCGCAGAAAAGATGTTGAATGAGCAATGTGGCTACTGTAGTAATGTATGTACGCTTGTAGTACAGTACTACATGTACTAGTAGTGCAAAACTTAAACTCTCTAAACTTCGCTGTAAATTTTGTTTATCCGAACCAGTGCGCAACAAGCACTGTGTGTAGTATGCTGTAGAAAAAATATATTGCGGTTGTACATTATTACCAAACAGTTTTGATAGAATGTCTGCTATTTGGTGAAAAAAATTGTAACACCTATTATGAACCAATCACAAGTTGTGTTCAAATAAAATTGCTACGTGTTGCTGAGCGTGCACGTAACAAAATCGTGCAATAAGTCAGTAATTCCCAGCATAGCGTTAATGAGGTGGAATCCTGTATTCAATATTCCAGAATACCAAGTGACCTGTCCCATGAAATTTCGAGGAAGTGCATATATTATTTAACGGTATTTTATGAAGACTGGTAAATAAAAGAAACAAGAAACATTTGTATTCTGTTTCTTCATTCACCAAAACAAAGGTACGATTGAAAAACCAAAAATATCACAAGATTTTACAAGATACACAGTTAGATTTTAACACACATACTACTTCCGCGAAAAATATTGAAAATGCTTTGTCGGTATGTCGGATAACCGGCCGATAATGCAAGTCGGGTACCCTGTCCAATTTTTGGACCCGGTGCAAACACTACCATGAGGGTGTTAATAAATATTGGTGTAAGAGAAAGGATAGTGAGGAGATGGAAGGTTTATAAGGGAGATAAAGGGGAAAAGTTGAATGTGGGAGAAAAGGTTAGGTGAAAAGAAAAGGGTGTGTAAGGTTAGGTGTAGAAAGGGAGGAGATTATACGAGGTGGAAGAAGTTGTTGTTGCCGAGGAAGTTGATGACGTTTGAAGAAGAATTGTTTTCGAAAAGGTCCAAGATTGAGGAGAGTGAGGAGAGAAGAGATCTGGAGTTCTGGTAGAGGGGACAGGTTAACAAAATGCTTGATGGAGAGATCGATGTTGCAAGTGGGACAGAGAGGGGCAGGGGAGCCGGATAAGAGATGGGGGTGAGTAAGAAAGGAGTGGCCGAGGCGGAAGCGGGTAACAACGATGTCTTCCCTGCGGTTGCGACTATGCAGAGGGGTGTTGGTGCCGACTTTGGATTTGATGGTGTGAAGTTTATTACTGGTTTCGTAATTCCAGGAGTTTTGCCAGGTCTTGTTGATGTAGTTGGAGATAAAGAGACGGAGGTCTGAGTGTGGAATAGGAAATGGAGAGATGTTATTTGACAGAGCATTGATGGCAGCTCTGTCAGCTCTCTCGTTGCCAGGGATATTAATTAACCTCATAAATGAAATACCTTAGGTGGATACAGAACACAGAATGATAGCATAGTAAGCAATTGTCCTTTGGCTCATAAATGGTCCATATCAGTCAAAATAGTTTCATTCTGAGATGTATGATTATAGCTAAAATCCCAGAGCTTCTTCACCATGGAATTGAGTCTTCAGGGGGCCCCTGGACCCCACGCCGAAAAGATGCAGTGCTTCACGTGCACATTAATATGCCTCTCAACAAGTCTAGCACCCTTCCCCTTTTTAAATCAAGCTAGGGGTCTGTAATTATTATAGGCGTGCCCCTTTCAAAATAAAGTGCCCCTTTTACTTGTTGTTTTAGAAAAACTTGGGCACACTAATTCTAATTACGTACTGGGGAATGTATGTATATAACTTCAGAAGTGCCATGTAAGAAGTCGTGCCCCCATCCCCACTTTCTGAAAGCTTCCTACACCCCTGGTGCCACTAAATCTTGAAGGCCAGCATTTACACAAGCTCCTCCATGCAGGCAGGAGTCAGCCCTCAGTCGTATACTGTATGCCACCCACGTTCTTGTCTGAACCAACACACAGTTTGACGCAAGTCATGATTAATAGAATCACTCGCAATTTCGTGTCTCCTTGGTTTTAGAATGTGATTTATTATCATCCATACATAAAACTTGGCATAAATATCATTCAGAACTGTTTGGGATTGATTTCCATTACCATAGCGCTCAGCCTCAGAAGCAATTCACCATAAATTTTGATAATAATTACACAACCACCCTCAGATGGATCACATTGATTCAACAGCAAGTGAGCAATCAAGTCTATCCTTCCCTTCCTCTATGAATGTCTTTTTTATCGCTTAGCTTAAGATTTATTACCAGTTTTTGCTTATCAATTGCTTTTTTTAAGCTGCTAATTCCATATTTATGGAAAGTCAATCAAAACTTAAAAAGGTAGTGTATATGGTCAAAGCTCTACAATTTTTTTGTTTTTCATTAAAAATATTATACAATTCCAAGTAGAACTGTCTTTAAATTTTGAACACACATAGGCACATAGGCCCACACACACTTGTACATTTAGTTTGTTATTGGTTTATTGGCTGATAAGATTTCTAAAATTTTGACAAATTGACCTATGTAAAATGTGTGATACATATGAAAATACACACCTTTTAATTCTTTTCTTTTCTTCCCTAAATTTCAGTCTTTCAAACTTGTCCAAGAATATATTCTGCATTTAGATTTGGATTGTGTACTGATTTGCACTTTACTGAAATTGAATTGAATTTTACATTTCATTGTACTTTCACTGCAACCTTTTCTTACTACACATTTTGTTGCTAAACCAAATTACACTGCAATGCTGCAGTACAGTATGCAAAAGTTTCAAGTGGCATATTTTTAGGCCTCTATTCAGAAAAGTAAGACACTTGAAGGGCAAACCCTTTCAACACATTCATTTTGCCCTCACCAAATTTCAAGAATTTGAAGGTTTAAATAAATGTCCTTAACTTTGTCTACGAAAGAGTGAGAAATTACAAATCAACTCCTTTTTTTAATTTACCAGCAATTTTGGATAATGAAAGATGAATTGCCTGTCACTCAAAAGGCACACTATTAGAGCCTTTCCTACTAATTGACTTTTGGTTATAAACAAGCGATAAGAATAGAAGCCTGTCCCTTGACAAAAAGTAAAAAAGAATGAGGAAAATGTCATATACTTATACATGGATGCCACATAGAAACTCTACATGATTGATCCAGTGGCTGTTCTGCATTCATCAGATCAGTACTGACCACGAAAGCTCAGAACAACGCTGCTTGTACTTCCATAACTACTGTATCCACCCACCAATGTACTTCAGGAATGTTTCTGAAGCTTAGCCCAGTTTGAAAAGGAAATGAAGTTGTGTGTACACAGCAATACAGCTCCGGTATGCACTGTATAGCGTATGGTGGCCATATCCCAGAACTAACACGTTAGTGAAAAAATCCTGGTAATAGCAGTAAATTGCTATTTAGAGTTTGATTAAGAGATGTTTACTAAATAGTATAGATGCATAAATTTAATTTTAACACAAAATTTTTACAAGAATATTTTCAGTTACAATATTTAAAGCAAACTTGTAAATTCATCCAAAAATCTCATAATTTTCACTTAAATATGTATTACAAAAAACACATTTTGCCACTAAAGTTGTAACACTGTTTTAGTTTGGTGGTCTGACAGACAGGTCTACCTTTGTAGGCAAAAATACCAAATGATTGATATGCAAAGATGTACACGTCATAGCTTTTATGATTTTCATGGTGTCACGGTTAATATTATGCATATCTTGCAAAATCCCTCAAACTTTAAACTACAAAATAACTGGAACTCAAAAATAGTACGTATTCTCTCTCTCTCTGGGTGCAGAGTCAGGAACAGACATTGGCAATCATGGCCCTCCAGCCACTTCAAGTGCATAAACTTATTGTTACTTGGGCTGTTGTTGGTTGCCTAGTTGTTTAAGCTTTAGACATATTAAACTCACTGCCTTCGATTCATTTGCCCTCAATTATCCCACATACTGCAAGCTGTTCCAACCCAACCTACTGATAAACATGCCCAGAAAAAAAAAGTATATATTAATTGTTATAAAAAAGAATTTATGCTCTTTGACTTGATTGAATATTCAAAGAGATCCCCTACTCCACTGCCTTTTCTCTGAAAACTAATTTAGTTTACAGGGAGACGTTAAGATTGCAGTCTTGGCAATGATCTCATTCAATCATTCTCTTTAAACCTACACTCAGCTTACATTTCTCATCTGTTTTCATATTCTCCACTATTATACTCCACAAATATGAAACTTTTGATGAATGTGTATGACTGTGACATGTGAAGGTGAAGCCAGCTTCCAACGAACATAAATTTTAAATCGTAGGCCTACATCATTTTCAAATTAAAATATTTTAAGCACTGCTTTCCTAGGTGACCCATATTTTCAAGGCATTTATAATTAATCCAAAGCATGACACTAGAATTCAAGCATAATTCATGATCAAATCATGTCTCTTACAATTCTCAATATTCTAGTGTAGAATTTACAATTCTTACCTATGCAGGCCTAGCACAGTAATAGCACCATGATACAGTAGGCTACATGCATGCACTGTAATGGCCTAAAAATGTTACTGAAATTTTGAAATTAAAACAAAAAGTTTTACTTTTAATTCCTTAGCTTAACTTGTAAAATTTTGATAGGAATACTAAAATAGATTAGAAAAACCAAATTAATAAGGTAAAAAACCATCATATTACTGTAAAAACCTGACATTTTGCAACATTAAAACCTTACCCATCTCGACGTTCTCCACAACATTAGGCCTTACTTGACACACTCCCAAGACCAGGAAAAGAAACGCCAAACTTATCATCCTCCGATCCATCTTGAGTAATTATTTTCCTAGTCTACAGTTTTCTTCAGAAATAAGTTTATTTGTCGCATATTCCAAGTAAGGAAAAGTTAATATAAATCCTATCCAATATTTCCAAAGTAAAGACAAGATAGTTGTGAATCAAAGCTGTGGTACCACCACCACCATACGCAACTTGAAAAAGTTAGTGAAGTTACTGTTATTGGTTTCTACACCATGTATTGTACAGTTGACTTCACTCGTGCTGTCGTTATCAAGCAGACGGTATTCCATTACATATACCGCACAAAACGTACGAAAGAATTCACACTTTTCGCACTTGTTCGCTTGCGTAATCTGTGGTCAGGGCGTCGACTTCATTACAGGTCTCTGGAGAGAGGCCACATATTTATTTTATGATAAATTTATTTCTTTTTTTTATTTTGCACTCCACAGAGTAAACAAAATACGTATTTAATTTATTAAACTTACAAGGTATGAATGTTATTTGGGATGGAAATGCGATAGAAAAAGTTTACATTTCACGTAAAGAAAATATTGAAAACGATCGAAATAGTTCCATTCCATATTTGATCAACCAAAATGTTTATTACCAAAATGTTTATTACCAAAATATAGGTGTATATGTATTAGATGCATGGGGAAATATTTTGAACTGATTTGTAGCCTTATAGGCCTATTTATATACAGTTATGCAATTTTACTTTTTTTGCTAAATGATGTAACTAATGTTTTCGTAAGTCGCATGTATGCACGAAATCAATAGCCTATATAAAATAGAAAATAGTCCCATAATTCATTTGAAGGAGAGCAACCTATTGGCTGGCACCATCCTCGTAAATATTACTCAATACTTGGATTATTAATGGACGGAATTATTTAACAATGCCAATCAAAGCTTAGAATTTTAATACGTTTAATATCTATTGCCATTTGACCGTCACTGAAGCGTACTATGTAGGAACCGGGAGGAGCAGGAAGGGGGAGGGGGGGCATAGCCTAATTCAAGGGATTTTCACAACACCACTAATTTACGGAGATGCATGGCGCCGAAAGACGTCAAACTAGAGGTTCGTTAACAACTAAATCCGTTAACAAGATTCAATTACACAACACTATTTTTGGTTCACAAGACCACTATTTGGATTTGTGAGACCACTATTATTGGACAAGACCACACTAATTTAGGCCCTATGGGCAGGCTTGCAAACCGTGCCACTGAGAGGATTTCACCTTCCCCGTTGCATGCTTCCTGCCCAGGCAGGGGCGTAACTTAAGCAGTTAAGAGTGTGGGGTAGGACACCCCCCTAGAAAGAAAAAAATTCGTCGGGAAAAAAAGTTGTCAGTATTGAAACAAAATTGTCACGATTGTTGGAATATTAATATGCTTATATCTTTATGTTTTAGTTTCTTCGCAATAACACAAAATACTTTTGAAAATGTTTTGGATAAAATCATACTTTTTTGTTGTCTTAACTCCGCCCCCCTCCCTTTCCCCCACCCCACAGGATACCGATCTAAGTCGGGCGGAAATGTAGAATGAGGGATGCACTTGTATCCTGGTATTAGAGTATATATCACAGTCTCAGTTATGCCCGACTAAGCTAGATATTCTAATTATATCCTCTCGACCGCCTACTCGACACATAATGCTGACAACATCATACATACTTGGGCACTATACTAATCGGGCAGAGATATAAAATGTCAGATGTTCTGTTTAAATCGGAGATACATCTCAATCATGCCCGAATCATTATATCAGAATTATGTCCTCCTAGCTCGGCATCATGCTGACAACATACTTGGGAACTCAGTCTGGCAAACATCTAAAATGTTGGATGTCTGTATGATCTGTTTAAATTAGAGATACATCTCAATCATGCCTGAATCGTCTAGATATCATAATCATCTCCACTTGACTTGGTCATGATGCTGACTGGGCTCGGGTTGGGCATCTGTAGAATACGTCTGTATACAGGAAAGATGTTCGCCCACACACGCTTAGAGCCAAGAGCCATTTTTTTTAATTTTGGGCATCATAAACTATAAATCTTCCAAGGAATTTGCCCCTTGGACCCTATCAGAGCTACATCCATAAACCCAACAATATCGTGGACGAATTTGTAGCTGTTTAGGGGAAATTTCTCTTCTGTCTGACAGTGTTAATGGTAACCTTAATGCTTATCTGACAGTCTGAGTAGATTTTTAAATTAGAAGTTTATTTTTCTTCTCCCTCTTCCCTATCCCTCCCTTATCCCCCTCCCCTCTCGACATTTTGTTTTTGTTTTGTACTGGGAAAGTACCATTTCGGATTTTATATGTGATTTTTTATTTTTTATTTCCTCCAATATCAAGACATCCCAAAAACAGAAACAGAAACATTCCATAGCGAACTGGCGAAGGAAATGGGTGAGGCTTTCATGAATTATGTATCTGCCTCAGCTTTCGTGCAAACTTGTATGCATCTCACGTACATCATATGATCTCCTCTCAGATTTCTACACCTTTTAGGCTTAAGGAAATACATCGACCTAAATCATAAAAGATATAAAAGATTCGGAAAGGAGTGGGGAGAATGTCCTCTTTGCCATGGGTGTAGCAAGGAGTCGACCTCCCAACGGCTCACCTAACATGCCAAAAGTGGTCCAGAATTATTGCTAAAAGGTCTAGATTTTTATTATTTTTTAGCCTGGAAAAATAGCAGAATTTAAGTTCATGATTTGGAAAAATCGAGAATTAAAGATCATGATTCGGAAAAATCTGGAAGTTTGACAATATTTTTCGGAACAGCTTTTTTAGTTTTGCCCGCATTTTTAGGCCATTTTTCCATAATTTTTCTTCATTCTCAAATATTGGGGGGTGTGACATCCCCCACAACTCGGTCGCGACGCCCCTGGTCTTCAGTCAAACTTAGCCTCGATCGGAACAGTTCCAAGACCGCTATTTGGACAACAATTTTTTGCGAATTTTTTCCAAAGTTTCTTAAAATGAATAAAAACTCCCGAAAATGAAGGAAATTGAAATAGATTTCCCGATTTAGCACATTTTAAAAATGAAAACTCAATTTACCAATGCGTTAATTCCACTTGTCATTTTGAGGACCCCAACGCTTTTGTTTTGCCAAGGAACCCAATTTAACTGGACCAGAAAAGCCAGTGTATACAAAGGAGCATATATCTATCAGTCTCATGTATCGATTGTTACGTGAATGAATATCATTATATGTGGTCAAATTTGATTACCGATGATAACTATAGTTTTAATAGATTTGGTTGATTACCAATCAAACATTTTTTGCAGGACCGCCGAGAACCAATGAATGGGCCCCTTTGATTGGCCAAAGTTGATAGGCGAGTGGTCAAATGCATATACTGATTGTTTGCTTAATGAAGGGAAGGGGGGGGGTGACGTTGGTAGAAAGTTCAACAAACCACAATAATTCGTTAATTGTTGTTATTTTACAAATATCATCAATCTTAAACTGTTAAGGAGGAGAAGAGGGCATCTCGTCTCAGTGAAATTGCGATGTTCATATATTTCATGTCACATCCGGTGGTGAATCGTTTCGTACGTATGTACAGTGTGCTAGTCACTTCCGCGGCGGTTATTCATTGGTTTTCGACATTTGTTTATGACCAATCAGAAACGCTGACTTTTATTGTATACTGCTCATTAGTAAGACGATACCTGGCCTTTAAATAATGTCAAAACTTCTGAAATAACTACTGTTTCCCCTACTGAACCCCCTTCATCATCCTTCCTCTCCCCCTCCCGGAACACTACAAAGAGCTCCGGTCATATTTTGGTCGAAACTTACGGCCTATCCTTTTTAATTTGGCAACTGACGGAAAGTTTCCGGAAACTTCAATCAATAATTTGATCATTGTAATGTAGTCTAAGCAGCATTTTCTGTGTTGCTGTGCCCACAAATTGCTTCTGAACTTTTCTTATTTTTTTGTTTTTATGCATTCATGAAGCGGAATGAAATAAGTTTCATTAAAAATTATCCAATTAGCATGCACAATTTCTTCCAATCCGTGTTCCAAACATGTAATGTATACAAATGCCATTCATTAGATACCGCCGTAAGAGCGATTGCAATTGAACCAAAGCTAGAAACGTGGTTTGTTTAAAAATCGCCTTTTGAAAACTTTTCTGAGAATACATCAGTCACAAACTGACAGTCACCAAGTCACTAAGTCACCAAGTTGGTATTTCCCACCTACGGGGGCGGTTGTTGTTTACGAGTTAGCTGTCCTGTCACCTCTCTTCCTTCGTGACATTTCCTTCGTGACATTTCCTTCGTGACATTTCCTTCGTGAATGAAAATTGTAGCAGGGTTTGGCCCAACGTTTATCGGTCTATTTTGCAAATTATTAAGTAAAAAAGGAAACAACGTAAAAAAAAAAAAAACTATCGCACAGTTCAAGAGAAGGGAAAAATTGTAATCATCTGATCTACCGTAATATACAGCATATAGGGAGAGGGCGGGGGAGGGTGCACCAAACACTTAACGAGGGATCTTGTGTTATACTTTTTTCGTTTGATTTTTTTTTTTTCGCAAGGGGGCACATACTACAGCCCTATGCTCTAAGCCTTGAAATTGGAAAGATTTAGACTTATCCAATTGTATTGGTCATGAATCGGAATATATTTAATGTCTGAATAATGTGAAAAGCAAATGAGGGATCCTTAAATTGTTAGAATATGAATTATATCAGTATAAATTAGACTAGATGGCCCAAATTCATATCCAGTCTTCAACGAGTCAGTGGCAATGATCCCCATTGTATATGTGTTTTTCCGGAACTAAATTAACGGCGATCTACGAGTGAAATTTGGGGTATTTTGTTTGATAGTTTGTGTTCTGGTGTTATACTTTCTTCAATCTGTGTTTGTGTTCTGGTGTTATACTTTCTTCAATCTGTGTTTGTGTTCTGGTGTTATACTTTCTTCAATCTGTGTTTGTGTTCTGGTGTTATACTTTCTTCAATCTGTCAATAAAAAAGATCAATTATAATAGGGGATTTAATCATATTTTAATCTCTGTAAAGGGGCACCTTTTTAACTTTACAAAGAAGATGGGGTGGGCACGTCAGTTTGTGCCATTACAATGGCCTGGGTCCAAATAGTAAGTTTCGCCCTGCATGGCCCATTTCAAAGAAGCCCAGCTCATAAAATTTGGGGTGGCTGGCTCACAGAAAGAATCTATTTTTAAGACCTTTTTTCAAGTTATAAGCAGATAAGCTGGGGGAATACAGATATGGGCAGAGGCGAAGGCTTTTTAAGTATGAAAAAGTCCAATATATAGGTGCTGTTGGCCTTGTTGGGCCACTAACTTTTAGGGAAACTTTAGTGTATGCACAAAGCGCGTGAAATACACAATTTTAGTGTTTGTTTTTTTAGGGCGATATTTGTATATACTTTATCAATGAAATGATCAGATATACAGTCTTTGAAAAAAAAAGTGTGTCAATGTTTGAAAGGGTATGTTCCTTCTCTAAAAAGGCACTTGTCCTCTTTGAAAGGGTATTTCTCCCTCCAAAAAAGAGCATTTTTCCTCTCTGAAAAAAGAACACTTTTTAAACTTTTGAGAAAAGTGGGGGGACGTGCCCCCGTGTTCTCCCGGTTCCGCCGCTTATAACGACGTCTCCGCGGTGCTAGGTGGAGACAGATAAGCACGATATATATCTTTTCCCCGCATGAGTGAAAGTTTTGGTTTTATTATCGACTACACCCCACCACCAGCCCCCTCATGTCCGAGTCCCTCTTGCATCCAAACTACCCCTATCATGCCCCCAATATACCAATGACAATTTTCTGACGTATGCAACTATTATCGGTTGTATTGTTTTGCACTGGCAGAATTATACATGCATGATTTAAAAGGGTTTCTCCGCTTACAAACTGACAAAGAGAAGAAATTGGAACACAAATCATCCTCCATCAATGAACATGAAGAAGTATTTGTGTATAAACCCATTAAGGAAATTTACATCTATGACGTCATATAAGATTCTCCAATAATCAAGGGCGACAATTATCCTCAAAGTTAGTGAGGACGTATAAACTGGATAAAGGTGAGTTTTCGATGAAGCTTGTCGGACAGTAATTGGTAAAAA